>WHPZ01577081.1:0-23426 GCA_016617965.1 Macrosiphum rosae
ATTATTAACTGGATTTACAGTTTATGAATTGAGTGATTTTCACTAAGTGGAAATGGATGACACATATTATCTGGTTTCTGCAAACAATTATTAAAGAAATGACTGAGTCCCATCCCCTAGTTCGTGATTTGATAGAATGTTTCGGACATTTGGAAACTTAGCGTTTTCATTTTCAAAATAAAATACAGTCGAATTTTGTCCATATAGAATAATACATTCTGCAAGATTTAATTCCGACGTCATTATATAATTAAATAATATATTTATTGTGTCTACTTTATTATTTCCTATGTATGAACCTACACATTTTATTCATAATAACTAGTTGCTAATTTTTCTTTCAATAATATCGTAAGAATGTTTTTTCGTTTAAATTTTATTTTTAGAAGAACCATTGACTAGGTACTTATATAATAATACGAATCGTTTGAATATTATTATATGATAGTCAGTATTGTAAATTTGAAAAAGGACAGGGCATGGGTACTCATTATACCCACACCAGTGGTTGTGAACTTGTGGTATATACATTATACTAGTATAGGTATGCTGTGATTTTAAATTTGAAGGCGCTGATTGCATTTGAATTACAATCGTTTGAGAGCAAGAAAGAAAATCTTGGTTAGTGTGATTTAATCTTTTTGATGTAGGTACCAGGTCCTGGTGTCGCGGTACTTATTATTAATTCTTACATTTTGCTTTGTTGCAATTCTTGCTAAATGTGAGTCGTATCGATCAACGTAAATAATAAATATTAAACTGCGAGTTTTCGCCAAACCGTTTTCATTATCAATTATCATTATTTTTTTTTTTTTTTTTTTACGGAGAAAAACAGCATGTGTTTTTAATTTTACTGTTTTATAATGTTTTTGAAAGGGGGTAGATAGAAATACAAAATACTATATTAAATATTGCACTAACTTTCATCATCCATATGACCATATAAAACTGCCGATTTAACAGATCGTTAGCTCTGAGAAATTAAACTACGACTTGAATTGAAATATCTCGTCAATAATCACATAAACGTACGAAATGTCCGTTACAAACATTTTATTTTCATCATTACCCAAAACAAAACATAATGTTCAACTTCCGTGGACAAATATACTGCGACCTGATGTGCCTCAAATTAACATAAGTGCCTATATAGACCTCGAATTTTATTATACGCATTTTCAACAATAAATGTATAAAATAACAAAATAAAATACAAAAATATTTAATTTAAAGTTTAATAATAATATTCTTGTATAATACAATAATTAAATATTGTGGTTACTATAGAGGTACATATTATAATTGTGCGAGTGATAATTATTATGGTAGATAGTATTATAGTCCGATAAAAATACAATTGCATACGAATATAACAGCGTTTCCTTCCCTATCCTGTCTCACAGGTCAAGATAAATAGAAAAAAAGAGTTAACGCAATAAATTATACATTATGCCGTATAATATTATATTTCTATAATTTCCGGTCCAACGAAACGCGTCGCCTCGCCGTTTCTCGCGAGGATTATATAACGTACATTGCTCTAGTCGCCGGCTCATTATGGAAATCCTACTTCTCTTGTTCACAGATATTTGGCATGTAATTATCATGATTTTTCACTCCCAAAATTAGAATTCACGTGACATTTGTTTTAACATAAAACAAATATCAATATGTGGTGTAAAATTTTACTAATTTTGCCCAGGTTTAAAAAAAATAAATTATTCTTAATTACAATTTTGTATTTTGCACCTTTGCTTTGTCGACTCGTCACCAAATGGAAATGTTATTTCCGGGCTGGGCTGGGTTGGTTCGCCATCTTTATGTCGATTATAATATAAGGTACCTATACTAGCCACATGTGACAAAAATACGCACATCACATAATTTACTATTTGCAGGTCCCTTGTATAATAAGCATAGACAGTTATTATTGCTTATTGGCATTACATATTAAGAGATTGATGTATTGTTATGCGCTGTCTATCGATTTTAGGTGTATGCGTTATTGTTATAGATAAATTTAAAACATAAGATGTGAGTGTACTTAAGGTACAATATAATCATTCCGTAAAATGTATTTTAATTTTAAAAAAATTCTTACTTGTTTACCCTTGATACTTGATAGAAATATACGTTTAAAAAAATACGTCATACAACGCAGTCATCTTAGAATAGAACCTACTGATCAGTTCTATATTTTTGACAAAATTGAATATTAAAATATCTTTTTAGTTATTTATTATATTGTTATTAAAAAAATATGAATCGTAGAGGAATTATATTAATTAGAAAAGTTAGGTTAGGAATAAGATACTTATATAATTATGACATTTAAAAAATATTTAGACTAGTTTTAAACTATGTATACCACGAACCTATTTAGACTGTCATAATATAAGTATTGGTATTAAGCGTAGGTATTGACTTATAAGTAAATAAGTTAATAACAATATAATATATTATATTATGATGTATTAAAATTAGTTTAACCTATTCGCTACCGTAGTTCGTAATACATGTTTATTATAATTTATTATAATTTATTATAAAATATCCTCAGAAATATAATATGCTATATGACACACTGTCTCCACTCCATCATTAAATTCAAATGTTACAGTGACCTACAACTCAATGCCGAGGTTCAGGCAATGATCAAGGGTATATATTATAAAGGGGGAAAAGAGGGTGACATTTTATGATATGGCACTTATGAACATGTTATATTAAATAAAAAAAGAGTGATGCAGTGCGATGTATATGTTTCATTAAAATTGTAAATAAATAACATATCAACTTCATATTGTTATAGCTGTCTTCAAATAATTATTGTATTGATATCTCAGTTTTTCACTAGGTACCAAATTTCATCCGACTACTTTGGTGTATTTTGGTTTTATTTATGATCTATTGTTCTCATTAGAAGAAGTTCATAATAAATTGATCTTCACTTTAGAATCTCAATAATAGAATGGGAAAAACTTATATTATTAAAACTATTGCTATTTAAATCTGAGGACATTTTACATAGTATATTTAGAAATCCAATCTACGTACTTTTTGTTAAACACTTAATATTAAGAATCTTAGCGATTTTGGGTTCACATCTGGCTACCACCATTGAAGTTTTTAAATTATCTAAATGCTTATCAACCCCTCCATCACAAATTTCAAAATGAAGTTGCAAATAGTTTCAAGTTGGTTTAACAATATTGGAATGTGTTTGTACTTTGTAATAAATGGGTCAAAGTACTTAAACTTTGCAAGGTTATTAATACGGTAGGTATATTGGACAAATGTATTATAATATAATAACTACTATAATTATAATATAATATTATAATTATTAACTTTTAAATCAGTACAGTGTACCTACCGTATAGAACGGTGTGAATTATATAAATAGCTTTCAAATTGTATTAGGTATATAGAAAATAATAACGGACGTAATGGTGAATAGTTTCAAGTCACTATAGCTTCACTAATATTTTTTAAATTACAACAAAATATCTAAACTAGTTTTTTTTTTTTTTTGTTCAAATACCCAATTCCGTCAAAGTTTGAACTTCAAATGGCAATAAAAAATAATAGTTTATAATAACGCAGTATATGGTAAAAATGTAAAATATGTTTCAAATATTTCTCTATATAAACTATACAAAACAAAACAATTTAAGTAAGTAGGTACCTACTAAGTTAAATAGATGTTTAATGCCCCCGGTGGCCTGGTGCCAATGTAATTTTGTCCACAAAAATATGCTCTCTGCGGGAATAATTATCATGTTTTGTATAGAATCAACCAAATTTGATATATTTTTTAAAATTAATATAAGGCAATATTCTACGGTCCACATTGAACTCAATTTTTCAATATTTTTATATTAAGCTTTATAATAAGTATTCAAAAAAAAAAAAAAAATATAATTTTAAGATTTTTTTACAAATTATATTATACCATTATTTGAAATAAAATAAAAAAATCGGAGTTCAATGGGGCCTGTCTTGTTCTCTCAGATAAAAAAATAGTTATCAAAATCCAATAATTCTACAAGACCTGAGAATTATTCCTGTGAAGTCATTTTTGTCCATATAATTACCGTATAACCACCCCCCCTTAAATAGGTATTGGGCAGTAGATTATTTCAAAATAAAACATAAAATATAATTTTCAAATTGTATAGAATAGCGGAAAATTTTAAAACCCAGCGCCGTACCCTAAAGATTGCTATAATATGATATTGCGCTAATAATGAATAATTTGTCTATGTATGATATGTATAATATTATTTATAAACGTATATTATTACCAGGGGGCATAGTGATATATTGTAACCATTTACAAAGTGCCTGTATCTGTGTTAATCTTTTTATCGAACGAATAATTTACGTGTTCAGTATAGAACTATAACAGACACTTACTGTTTAGTAATATAAAATCCAATTATTGGAATCATACGTGCGAGTATAATTTCGTAAGAGAAGTCGGTGAAGCAATTCAAATAGAGATCACCCACGTTAGTTTTGCATCAAATAAAACAAGACTAGGTAGTATAATCATATAGAGTTCGATTGCTTAATTTTTACTCGTATTGTTTTGTAACAAAACAATAAACATGTAATAAAATATAACAGGAAATACATATTACCCTAAAAATAAACTTTATACAAACGTTTGAAATAAATAAACAGTTAGAACAAATTATATTGTACCTATTATAGGTAAGTATGATAACGGATTTAAAGAAAATTACCAAGAAAAAGACTAAATTACTTGACTATAGGTATATACCTATATTATAATATGAATTCCATATGATACATTGATGTGTTATTTTTTTTTTTTGCTCTATAGAGTTTCTTATATACAGACAAACTTTTAATATATTATAATAATGTCCTAATAATAGATTATTTATGACTGTTGTCTGTTGAGGACGTTCGACTGTTATGATAATACATATTATCATTTTTTTTACATAATAAAATGAAATTGTCCGTAACTAAGATTTCATAATAATAATATAAATTGTATATAAAGCATAATATCATTATATATGTTAGTGGCAATGTGTATAATATTGGTATTTTCTATAATGTCTAATAATTACCTATATAATAATACCAAATACAGCCGACAATCTATTAAATTGTTTCAATTATAAGAATACCTAAGTATTATAATAGAAAATGCTAAATAATGTAAAGGTAATGTATTAAATTCATCTTATCGATATTCATGTTCATATTTTACAATGTTTCTTCGCCTAATGTAAAATCCATTAGTAATGGCATTAATCTGTAATATCGATAAATTGAATATGGAATATCAACTGTCAAGAGATAATGCGATAATTATTTCGTCACCATATTATATCGTCTTATAACTAGTCTTTTCACATTTCAGTATTTGACTGCAACATTTCGTGCTTGGATAATATCATAAAATAAACTTAGTAATATTATAAGCTGACAGACCATTTTCGCACAGAATCGTTTTTCGTATACAATATTTTATATCATTAAATTCAATTTCAACACATCCCATTACAATTACTCTCTAGACATATAATGTACATATTATAATAATGATCCAGATAATTGGAAAAAAAAATTTCAAGGGCCAGAAAAAACTTAAATATTAGTTCATATACCTAATGTGTTTTTTTGTGTTAAAAATATAGTTTAAACTATTTAAAGCAAACTATTCAATATAGTGTAATATGAGCTAGTTTTTTTAAAATTTGGTACTCTTGGAGAACAGCTAATGCGCAGAGTGTTTGTAAGGTGGAGATCATTTAATCTTGAACGATATATTTATTCTTTAAAAACGTCATTTTGAAGAACGAAGTTACCCATATGTATATGTTGAACCAAAATACATCCAAATACAACATAAAAAAAGAGGGCAAGTGGGTGTCACTCTGCTGTACAGTAGGTTACAAGTGGGTCACTGAAATGGATGGTGTTAAAATGAAATTCAATGATATAATATCATAGTATAAGAAAAACGATTTTGAGCGAAAACTAAGTATATTTGATGATATTGTTGTGAATAAAGTAATTTATATATAACCTATTTATGTAGAGCGTTGTTTTAAATTTTCAATCATTAGCTATAAATGTTGATTTTAGAAATTTTTAAATATAAAATAATTATTAAATTTTAAATTTTAGAAATGTCAAATTTTAACTTAAAATGGTTTTAAAAAAAAATTGTGCCTTTGTATTTTTAACATTTTTCATCCATCTTTGAAACAATATATTAGAAGACTTCTATTAAATTTTCAAGCTCTTTTACCCAAACAATAAAATTGGAAACTGGAAATGTCCCTAAACAGCTCAAAATAAGTCAAAATATTTAACATTCAGTAAAAATGTCATGTATTTCTGTATTTCATTTATTACTACGGTCATTTGTTTTAGAGTTACACCAAAAACCAAAATCGATTTTTCTTAAAAATATTCGTTTTACCTTAATTTTTCTTTTTTTTCAAGTCGCTTTTGTAAACTACTGCAAAATTTTTACTTTTGAAGTACCAACTAGATTCATTTTTCTATCAGAAAAGATACTGTTAAAGAAAATCTAAGCACTTTTACTGTCCTAAAAGGTGATGACAGACACAAAAAAAAAAAAAAAACAATAAAATAAAAAAAAAAACACACATCATTGTAAAATCAATTCATTAATCGCTCCACTCAGAATCTAACTAAGCAGAATATAATATTATATTATGTTCAAATATAATATTGTAAAAAACAAAATAGATAGATACTCAAACTTTTATTGACATTCGTTCCGATATTATTAATAATAATAATAATAATAATATATTGTTGATGTTTACTCAGTGTCCTGTCAATTCACACGGAAAAGCTTTCAGTGATTTCACTCAGAAAACCCGAATAAGCGTGAAAAACACCAATTACAGCTGTAGTATGTAAAAAAAAATATACAGCTGTAAAAATTGCATCCATATATATTATTTATATATATATATATAAATATTATAAATATATGGATGATGGTGATGATGCGTAAGTGAAAATGTCAATGCGCAAATTCATAAGTCGTTTTAGAAATGTCTTTCACCAGACTAAACATATAAAAATGTTCTGTTCTTGTACACTTATACCGGGTGTACCTATACCCACAAAATATTATACATCTACCTACTGGTATGATGATAAACGGGCAGAATTTTATAACTTAGAAAATTTGACACTGATTAATGCGAAGCACTTCTTAATGCCTTATAGCCCTTAATAACATACTACATAGTTGTGAAGAAAATTCAGAAAATGAGAAAATTGTACTAAGATAATATCAATCACCATTATCACCCTCATAGTTTAAATTATGTTATTATTTACAACGGTTATGACATAATTAGTTTAAAATTATAAACAGTCCAGCGCGACAGCTCACTTTATATTTGTAAGTACACTAGTACCACGTACTATATACTACCGTCAATTTACAGGTTACCACAACTCATGAAATCTCCATTCAAATCGTGTAGCATTAATCTTAAACAATATAGGTAACTACATAAATGTTATACGTTATAATAACTATTGCCACTCGTTAAAGAGACAATCACGGCCACGCAAATTGGTTGGTTCAAATGAAATGAGTATATTCATCTTCTAAATTCCAATTTGACCTATCAGTATTAATGTTGATATCTACTTAATCTGTTTCGAAAAAAAGTCTATATACTTGAAATTGAAAACGAACATTCTATTTAATTATATTAAAACTATTAATGTACCTACCCTTGTAAGTGTACATTTTAAACAAGAATAATATTTAGGTATGGTATAATATTTGTATAATTTAATAGAGTAAATCTTATTATTCAGTATCTATATTTAAATAGTTTCATAACGACTCAATAACCATAATAATATAATATTATGCAGGTTATAAATTGGCATTTATTTCTGTGCCCTATAAAATAGATACACTATACGTCCATACATTCAATCATTATTTAATATTCATTCAATATTCAACTTAACAGTTATTGTTATCAATTTTTTATTTCATATAACAATTATTTAAGTAAGTACAGTTAAAAATTGGTACCTATACCTACCTAATGTTTGTTACATTAAAAAGTAAAAACTTAAGAAGTTAAACTTAGTATAATTTTGATTTAATATGGCATTATGTTAATCGGAAACCACAATCCAAAACTGTTGGTTTAACATGTTCACAAACATATTTCAATTTTGTATTCTGCCATTTAAATGGAACCACTGTCCACCTGGTTATTTACGGCACTGCGTGCTTCGTCAATGATAGAGCATTATATATAGTGAGGCTGATGATATCATAGATTCATCTCTATGTAAAAATGTTTTGTCGAAATTTACATCTTAAATTTTATCGTTCAAAATGAATTCGTGTAGTCGAAATGTGTAAATACTATACAAATGCACATTGTACCAACCTACATTGTACACAGCATTGGCATAAGTTGAAACTTAACAGAACAGTGTTAACTTTATTTATAACTTCACTGTTATGAATAAATCCTGCCGGATCAAATTCTAGTCAACAATCGTTAAGAATAAAATAAGTTAAAGGAGCACACAACATAAAAAAAAGTTTTTTTTTAATTTGAAAGAATGTTCAATTATAATAATAATGGTAGGTGTACGTTTTACGTTTCTACTCACATTATTCAATAAGTTATGAGCAATTTACAAAATACATGAGACGTTATTGGGTCCAGTGTAACTGCGAAAATTTACCTCAGTTATATTTTACAACGGTAAATTTTCACTAGGTATATTTTACCCATCCAAAGGTAAAATTTCACTAGCCATTATTTACCTCAAGTAAAATTTCACCAGCGATATTTTCCCTAGCGAATATTTACCCCAGGGTAAAAATTCACTATACTTAATAATATATTATATATTTTAAAATAATATGTTTGGTACTTTGGTTTAGGTATTTATTATATGTTTGAATTCTTCGTATTACATTCATAAGATAGACAATATAACAATTTTAAAATGTAGGTATCAAATACATTAATCTTTTACTTTAACTCAACTGAATAAATTAAAATTATAATTTGTAAATTACTTTTAACAGACAACTAATAAAAGAACCTACATTCAACTTACAATATATGTGTTGATCTAGTCATTGTTATTCATTTTAGATTCTGAGCGGAGATAGTTTAATGTATTGACTTTACAATGGGTTTTATAATTTTTGTTTCTTTGGTTTCCAAAGACATTTTTATATAAAAAAAAAAATGCTTTTATCTTCAACTTCAATATATATTTATTGGAAAACATAAAAAAATAAAAGTTTTATACAAAATTGATTTTGTTATTTATTTATTTATTTGTACAGTGAAACCTCTAAATACCTGAAACTTTAAGTCACCAAATTTAGATCGCTATTTGGAGGTATTCGCTATTGAGAGTTGTCTGTTTAGAGATTTTACGGTACTTGATATTTTTACCAAATATGTAATTCAAAACATATTATTCATTGATTTGAAACTTTTCACCATTACGTATCTTATTATTTGTCATTGAAATTTTCAATATACTTACTGTATGTATGATTATATTTTAAGCTTTACTATCTATTTAAACTTCTTAGAACAGTATAATTGATATTTTATTCTATCTTATTAGTATTTAGTATTCCTTAATTGTATTTGTCTATATTGTATTGTCTTAAAAGTAACTATATAGTTAAACCATATCTTTAACGGACAACTCTCAATAGCGGACACTTCCAAATAAGGGAACAAATTTCGGTGATCGAGAGTGTCCGGTATTTAGAGGTTTCAGTGTACATTTATTAGGAGTAAAAATGTCAATTGTAGTGGGTGTAGGGGTGGTAAACACCCAAAACCACCCTGAATACTCAACTGAATTTGACAATACCTATATGTAACATTGTATTGACCTCGTTGCTCGTGTTTTTAAATTATAAAATGTAATAATAATGCTATAATACTATAATACCATAAAAATACTACCAATTGATTTTTAAACCTTAACCGGTTGTATATAGATGAATTAATGAGTATTTTCATAAAACATTTCAAACGAAAGCTAAAGAAAAAAATTGGTAAAATGTATTTTTATTTTTTTTTGGTTTTGAGAAGGGGGGGCTGATGAAATAGACCTTAATCCTAGTTAAGTTAACGTAAAAGATTAATTCATATAAAAACATTTTAATAATGTAAATATATGAATTTGATCTAGTGAATCTTCGCTAGTGAATATTTACGGGGGAGTAAAATTTAACTGGGTCAAAATACAAGGTTCTACCGGCTCATCGTAAATGCCTACTTATACGTGTATAATATATATTTGATTTGCATATAAATGTGTGGTTTTATGTGTTTAAGATGGTACAAATATCAGAATTTCAATATAAAGTTTAGTTTTTTAAATATTAAAAATCTTAAAAGAGATATATTCGAATTTTTATTTTATATTTAAATGGTCATGACGCGCCGTTTAACAAAAATATCACTTTAAAGATTTATTAGTAGGTATTTAAAAAAACTAAACGTTATATTGAATTTTTGATAGTTTTATCATCTTAAACACATAAAATCACACATTTAAACTTAAACTAAATTTCGATAATAAAATCGTTGTGTGAAGAGAGGAACTTTTATTATGACCCAACACACCAATATTTCGTCAGAAATTTGACATTTAAATCATCGAAAAAGTACTTGCACTAGAATACAATAATATGTAAACTGGTCTATAATATTATATTTTAAACTCAAACGGTAGGTATTCAGTCATTAATACATTATACCTAGGCACATCAAAATATTATTTGATACTCAATTTTTACCTATTATAGATATTAGATTCACTATATGTGCGCAGAAATTAAAGTACTTCGCGTATTGTGTACACATGCACCATATACATCCATTATACATTATTAATATTATAATCAATTATATAATCGTTATAATCGTATTGATATAAAAACAATGATTTATCGATAATAATGTTAACGCATAATGTTTGCAAACGAATAATTTTAATTAATAAGACAATATTAAAATTATAATATTATTAACAGGTAATTAGTTATTACATAAATAATTGGCTCGAAATTCAGTAGGGTTTTCATAATATTAGGAAATCTGAGAATTTCAACAAATAACAATATATAATATACCTATCTAAAATTACAAACAAACTTGGGGACTTCGGTTAGCATCTCCGGAAAAATCTAAATGTACGTGCCCTAGTTACGTAGATATTAGGATTGGTGTGTTTAAATAGTTAAACCAATATTATCATGCAACTTGACTATTGTCTACTATCTATATTTTAATTTTTGAAACTGAACTGTTCGAACACAAGTTACCCTATCACATTACAAACATTGTCCAATAAATAAATAGATACTTTGATGAAAATGTTTGTTGAATTTTCGAAAATGTTTCAGTTATGTGATGCTATCTACTATATAATACCTATATAAGAATTTGTTTCTTTATAGGGTAATAAAAGTACCAAAGTATGTTATATTAATATTTAACTAAGTGCTATTTGATTGAAACTTTTCAAACAGTAATCAAATGTAAGGTACCGTCTATATTACAATATGTTAGTAACTAGTAAGCTGAGAAATAATATAATGTTTTTATCAGTTGGAAATTTTAATATAAAGTTATTTTCAATATTATTTTCTAAAACAAAATTGTCTTTTTCTGCACAAACAGATACTTATTACCTAACAATTCTTGAACAGTCAAATTAGATATATTTGGTATTATTTTGAATAAGAAATATTTATTGGACCATTTTTAAGTTGTACATATATGGCTATACGTATATATTAGTTTAGACGATTTTTCTCATATATATTCAAGTTTTACTGCATTACTTACAATTTAAAATCATCAATTACGTCAATATTATAGACAATAGACAGTGTTGACACTTATATTGATACATTTATCTAGTTAAATGTATCAATATAATAATCAGTATATTCCATAGTTTATTGTTGGATGTTGTGTTATGTAGGTACATGGTTATTTCTGACCGGCTGTGCGGCAGCAGAAACACACAAACATATTTTATATAATAATAGTTTTATTTTTATAAAAATTTTATTAAAGCGCGCTATTATATAAGTATACTGTTTTAGACGAATTAACCTATACCTATACATAATATAATATATCGAACGGTTTGAGGTCTGCGTATCAGAATCGGTAGACCTAACCTATATTGTTGTTGTTAACGGCGGCGTGTGGTCATGATGTATACCATCTAATATTCATATATTATTATAATAATTTTATTACTCGATAAATTGAGAAATAATGTAAATAATTAATTAGATATATAGGTAGCTGGTGTAGTGATGTTATAAATAAATCACGTGTTGTGTAAAATAAGTCATTTCGAAAAAAACGAGAAAAATTACTGTGTGTTGATAAAAAATCATTAGGGATAAAAAAATGTTACCCTCTCCCGCATAAGTTGTTGGGGCAACACTGAAATCCATAACACTGTCCTTTTAAAACATAAACTTTAGGTTACATTTTCATAATATTATAGCCTCCCTGCATGACGCCTAAACATTTTTCTTTCATGAAATAGTTTTCGTAGAATAGTCTCGGTTGATGCATAGATCCCTGCATAGTGCATACTGCATTATTACCTTTGCCGTTATATCGAGGAACGTTGTAGAGGCTTGACAACAAATATTATTTGTGACTCGTGCGGGAAGGCAATATTTCTGTTTTGGACGAAATTCGGCTCTCACCGGCCACTGAAATAGCTCACTTCCCGCTCTTGCCACACAATATACTATTGTATATACACCTACCTACTTCAATGACTCTGTATATTTTAATTATTAATGTTTTTATTATATTATTATAAACTCTGTGTCGTACCTACATAAAATTGATATTACACTGTATTGGGTAGTATTGTTCTGTGGTAGTAGATACATAATATTATATAATATGTGTAATATATTAATACCATCAATACTGTGCTGGCTACAAATATTAATTATTATTATTATTAATTATAATAGGAAGCTGGTGAATATATTGTTTATTGTTGACGACGATTTTGCCTATATACACTGTGTAAATGTTTAATCGAATAGAATTAGTTTATTTATATTGAAATATTTAGACAGTAAATTATTTTAATAATTGTATCCAATAAGTCTTTAACTTTTTTGAAGTTTGGTTTTTATACACCTAGTTCTTAAGTAAAGTAAAGCAATGTTTTCAATTAATTTAATTATTTTTCCTCCACTATGTCTAATAGCTGCCAGCTGCCAACACTGTACTTAGCGTACCAAGTTTCCCTCGTGGAGTGATATTCCGTCAATCAGATGTGACTGCGGGTCGTAGTTATGCTAAAGTTATAGCTGTAGTTAGATTCTGTTTTACTTGCGTTAATATTACTTAACCCTGGAAGGTGCTCAAATAACAGGGATTTTGAGATTTACGATGGAAATGTTTGTTTGTAAATGTTTGCTATTGGTTTTAATAATAATAATAACTGTTAATGCCTGTTTGCGCAGGGGTACATTAATGTATTTTAGTACAGAATATCTCAAGATCGAACCATGGTTTTGGTGCACTATTTTTTCGCTTTGTTTTTTCTTAATTTTACTTTCTCATTTTTCTTCTCCATCTATACGTAAGAATAAAAGGATAAGAATGTTTGGTTTTTTTATTCATCTGATTTTAGTACGGTTAGGTTAGGATTTTGTATTTATCCGCCGTAGATTGAATAAAGTAAAAATGACAAACTTGGTATAACTTTGATACTTTAAAGTTAAATTATACACTTAAGTACAAACCACATGGGGTAAGCGATCCACCGCAGTTAGTTTGCCTATACCTATAATAATATACTGCTTTAAATGCGAATATCGTGGACAATGCCGGTCGGGATGGCTATACATAATAATAAGTAATATAAAATATCCTAGACTGATGAACCGTCTCCACTCAGAATCGATTTTCGTATACAATGATATTATATTGACAATATTATAATATATAATAACATATATTATTATTATAACAATATTTTTGAGAGTTTGATAAATATTTGTTTTACATTTTATTTATTACCCATTTGTAAATAAATACCAATATATTACTGTTTTTTGGCATAAAATTAAAAATGAAACCCTCATAATTATTATCTATAATATTTTTAATAGGTTATTTTACTCAAAAAGCCAAAAATAAAACCTATTTTTCTAACCTAACCTCTTTAATATTTATCATATATTATACACAAATTCACAATGTAATTCTCAAAAAGGAAAATAGTATGCAGTTGGTCTTAAGCAAAAACACAAATCCAAGCTGATTTACGTTGACTGCAATAATAGATACAATTCAAACATTTAAAGTATCATTAGATTTAATATTTTAATATGTAACACAGTAATGAATATTTACATATAGATTAAAAATCTAAATCTAATTAAAAATCACATCTAAAAACAAAACTACAAATTTCATAATAATATAATACTGAAAAAACCTAGAGAAAACCATCAAATAAAAATTATATCTCCAGCTAACTATCTTAACAATTCATTCTATGATCGTTCGTCTAATAGGTATGCGCACTGCAGACCATGATCCCTATTTTCAATCTCATTGTGTATTTATTCACCCCATATTTTATATCAATTTAACTGTTTCACTTTTACTCTATTGTTTTTTTGGCTTGTACAAAATGTTATAACATATTTTGAAAAAATATTATACTTTATAATATTCCGTACATAAAACAAACAAATAAAATATCTTGTATTGTTTTATGGAAATGGTTGTTGTTAAGAACATGATCCTTGTAGATATGTAGGTATGACTATGACCTTATTATATTTTGATGTTTAACGTCGTAATTTGTTATCATCATTTCGATTGAACGGTCGGATGTAATTATTATCATAACCTTAAAGCCTTGGTCCTTGATTGTTCTATCCAAGAGTCAGTTAGGTATAGGAACATATTTTCTTTTTTTCGATCTTTCGTAGATATAGGTACACATTCAATGCATGAATGCGTTTTTTGACGAAAAATATATAGGTAAATATAAACTTGGGAATTTTGCCTATCTATTGTAATAATATATCATTATAATTATTATCTACTGTATTTATATAATAAATTATATACCCACGCCGTGCAGTGATACTTTATTTTCAAAACTATTATTATAGGCCATCGATGTTGTTATTTATTTTAACTTTCAGCTGAAAAAATACAGATCATCTTTCGTAATTACGATTACCTACACAGGCTTCAGTACGTTTTTGTCAAACATAATATTAATTAATTATTATTTCCATTATTTACATATCGGTCTTGCATCGGTGATTTTTTTGAAATGTCAAGTTATCCAAAACAATCAAAACATAGCTTGTTTTCTTAAATTAACCAGTATACGAGTTATGACTAAGTTTCCACGACCTTCATTTCGTTTCCCCTCGATAAGTGTTTCAAATTACGTTGTTATTGCTGTTTTTTATACTTTTATAGTTTTGTTAATATAATTAGCACTCATCAGCCATCAACGCTCAACATCGTAGATTACATAATATTATTACTATACAATCCTATTATATATATTTTTAAACTATTCGCGTATTACTATAACTAGGTATTTAATTTAAGTTTAAATTAAATTTTCAGCAGGTAAGTGGAAAGATATAAATTAGAAAAAATTGGTTTTCTGATATAACTGTGATAGTTTATAACAGCTTGCAACGGTGTACCAATATTAATTGTAATGTTTAATAGCTCTATCAACACGAGTGTTCCGATCAGTTAATTAATGCTTATGGCATAGTATTATATAGTTAGTACTTAGTATTATTAGTTTCCTATTTCTGGTTTTGTTGATTTTGACAGAGTAAGTCAATACAAAACTGCAATTCACAACCTGTTGACTAAGATGGATATTAGCTTATGATTATTAGCTATATACCGTTATGCCTATATCACAATATTATGGTTAATTCTCTTGGTATAAATTTGTTTCACCACTAATCTTGCATATGTACTGCTGAGTGCTGATTACTGAATCACATGACCCAGTATTAAGAATACATCGACTTATCAGTTTTACTATTAGGTACGTCTGTAATTAATCAAACTACCTACTTGTAATTCAAAAACCATATCTTTTATAGTTAAACGCTATATCGGAAAAATAAAATATATATTTAAAATGTAATTTTATATTATAGGTATAGATAGTTACCTAGTCTTCGAAGATCATCATCATGACATCAACTATAATAACTATGATAAAAAATCCTATGTACCCATGTCCTAAATATCTGTAATAAAAAATAAATGGATTGTACAGACTCACAGTTTTGTAAATAAAATGTAAGACTTCTTTACAAGACAAACAATTAATTTTAATGTTGTAAATTCGCAATGCACCTAATTTAAAAATAACCCAACTGCTGAGAAACAGATCGATCATTGGACGCTTGTGTTGCTTATCTCATCCAAACACATAAATCATAATTTCATATTTTTTATATATTATAGAGAAAATAGACTTATAATAATGTGTTTATGTATGAATGTATGATTATAAAAAATACATTTTAATACAAATATTGACTATTGCATTGAAAAAAAAGTAAATTTGATAAAATAGGTACTTACGACTTACCTACTTACTTCCATAAAATTATATTTTTTTTGCTTCTTATAAGTTATTCAATGTTGATATGATACAGTTTATAGTTTAATCATATACATACAAAAATGATAATTTTTATAGGTACAATGATAAATGTTGCATACATATTATGTTTATTATTTATAAGTTACTTACTCATAAGTTCAATTAAGGGTATTATAACAATGAAACTTCTGTCAAGTTATTATTTTTTGCAGTACCTATATATTCTGATTATATAATTTTACTTCAAACAAATTAATGTTCTTATACTAGTCAGTAGTTACTGTACATAAAAAACAGATTGTAAATAATTATATATTATATATTATGTATAATGTATATGTATATATGTTATGAATATTATTATATATTATATATATTATATATTATGTTATAATTTTGTATTTGGGGGACGAGGTGGCCGAGCGGTCTAACGCGTCGGCTGCGGCGCTGGCAGTCGCGGGTTCGCTTCTCGACCACTGGGCGGCATTTTTCTCCGGGCAAGTCACGGTGTCCGGAAAAACAAGTGCCGCCATCCCCCCACTCCGGGGCATGGCAGAAACCTACGGGTGCCCCAATAAAAATTCTGCCACCACAAACACACGTGTTTACAAACCAACAGTACCCTCCCCTACAAACTAACAAAAACAGCTAATGGCCATAGTATTGCTGGGCTTAATGATCAATGAAAAAAAAAAAAAAAAAAAAAATTTGTATTTACTCAAATTATGCAATTTCAATCATTTTGTTCGGTTATCAATAAATAATAATAATAATAATAATAATAATAATGTACGTTTCTATGTACCTACTCACAAATACAATACTTACACGGCTACAGCTGATAGTAAAAATATTCACACGTACTACGTAGGTACCTAACATAATATATAATTATAAAGAATAAAGTTGCATATTTTGTAAACGACGTTTATAGTTATTATGAAATTACGTGCATTATAGCTAGTTTATGATAATTATATTACCTATCATCATAGTGTAGTCATGTATGGATTATTAACCTACCTACCCTAATATAGTTATCTGTATTTAAAATAGTTGAAAATAAATATTTGTATACATATTATTATAGTGGTACCTACCTACACCAGTACACTACCATTTGTTATACCTAAAATTAATCATGACGACACGCTGCATTTCGTATAAAGTGGTAATCGGGGAAAATCGTTAAACGGGTTACGCGGGCAATTTAGATATCGTTTCCAGCTCGCTCGCCGCCAATAAACGGTCGACTGAAGAACATCAAATAAGTGCAAGAATGGGATCAAGTCTCAACGTTTGTGATTAAGTAAGTCATTTATAGTCATGCGATACCTACGGGGTTTACATCATAACATCGTGTCATACTCCACTGGCTCTATAAAGAACATGCACTGGACAGTTTAATATCTATTATAATATTACGTGTTTTATTACTATCGCATTATTATTATTATTATTATTGGGTTCGGAAAATTATTTTTATTTTTTTTTATGCTGACTTCGATATATAATATATATTACCTAAGTTATGATTTGGATGAAAACTGTATACACCACGTAAATAGTCGGTGAAGGGATAACCATAACATATTATATTATACTGGGTAGGTATATATTATAGTATAATATATTTTATAATATATAATATAATATACAATGATGCAATCTATAATATAATCTATATTATAGGGTCGTTGTTTCAGTGCATTTCTCGAGTCTGCAAGCTTCTAAGTGGGCCAAATAATATACAACATGTACCATTGTACATTTGTAACTACATTGCTAACTGTCTATGTATAGCATTATAGATACTCCTTGTAATATAATTAGGAAACAAACAAACTCTACAGCTTTATATATTAGTATAGATTATATCAATGATTATATTTTATATATAAAAAAATTTGTGTCATAGTATTTATGAACGCACTTCACCGATTTTAATGAAATTTGTTTGTATATTTGGTAAGTATGAAAATAGGTCGTAAAGTATTTTTCACCCTCCTACCGACAACTCGGATTGTAGATATGAGGCTGCGAGCGAAGCGAGCGGTTTTTGAAATAAAACTTCTTTCTTGAGGTGTGGATGGAAAAAAAATCGTAACGAAAAATAAAAAGACACGTTTGTTTATTTATTTATATAATTATATATATCCAAAGCAATCATTAATAAACAAAAATGTCTATCGTAAATTACATATTTTTTTATTGTATTGATTTTTTTCACTCTCTCCCTAATTCACTTATAATTTTACGGACCAAATTACTTATGAAAGAAAATTTACTTCCCAAGCTGAGTGTAATGGTGGACTCACACACTCTCTCACTTTAATCATTGGGGCCGGTCAAAACCTTTGCCACCCTCTATTTAAAACTGATATGACGCCACAGAGTCAGTGACTGTATACTTACTGCTTGAACCATATTTTCACATTCTTGAGATCTTTTTGTACCTGCTTAAGAAGTTTCCTGTGGTGATACTAAGTCTATTTTCAAATGAGAATCCCTCTGTATCTTCCAAACCCTTTATCCTTTGTACTCAAAGTACGACTAGTTCAAATTTTGATTTTGATACTTCGGTACGTTAACATTTTCAGAAAAATTGTCCGCCAAAAAAATTATATCAAAAAAGGGGGGGGTTATCATTCAAACAACTTTAAGTTTGTATCTCCATACAGTGGTATGGAGGACAAATTTCAAACACCAAGCAAATGATTTAAACAATGGATAACAATATTTAAACCCGTCTATCACCCTACCACATAATATACATAATTTAAATCTGTAGGCTAAATTAGAATTTTTTTTTTACGACGTCATCAATAAGTTAGTATAAAAAAAATACTATAATAATAATTAAATACACATTCATAAGTTTTAATTTTTAAATTCAAGTATAAAAAAGCGGATAAGTGGGTGTCGCTCTGCTGTTTAGTAATTAGTAGGTTACTGTAATGGATGGTGTTAAATTTGAATTCAATTATGATATCAGATATAATATCTTTGTATACGAAAAACAATTCTGAGCGGAGACTTTGCCAGCCCTTGATATTTTATATTATATTTATATTGTTATTATTAATACGATAGCCGGTAAGTTGAATTAATATTATTTTCAACTATCATATTATTTCAATATTAATTTTATATAATAATTAATAACTAATAAGTAATACTTATAATACAATAACAAGTAATTACTAATAAGTATGATGACAGTGAGAGTGCGAGACAATAAACGGCCAGAATCTGTGTATAGTCAATATGATATCGTTCTCTGATGATTGTTTAAATAAATACACAGTATTCGCATCACCTTCCTCCACCAAAAAAATCCTATTTTGATTTGCAAAAAAATGATAACCATTTTCGTGTATATTTATAATAAATTATAGTCTATACTAGATATATAATATTGTAATATACTGGTGGGTGGAGTAGTAACTCGCTTACTACAATATTATATTATACCGATCGGCCATCGCCGCATTAAATTGGTAGGTACCTCGAGTGCCGTTAGCAAGTTTACCGATTGTCCAAACAAATAGAAAAGAAAAAAAGGTGGGTAAATGGATGTCGCTCTGCTGTACAGTAGGTTACAGATAGGTCAATGTAATGGATGGTGCAGTTAAATTTGAAATCAATGATATAATATCATTGTATAAGAAAAACGATTCTGAGCGAAAACGGTCAGTTAGCCTACTATGATGATAATATTAAGGTGACTAAAGTAATTTATACATAACCTATTTAAGTAGAACCTTGTTTAAATTTTAAATCCTTAGCTATAAAAGTTCAACATTTTATAAATTTTTTACTACAAAATAATTATTACATTTTAAATTTGATAAATTTTGTCAAAATTCAAACTTTAATAAATTAATTAAATGCTTATAAAAATACTAAAATAATAACTTAGTATAAAAACTTATGAAGAATCTTGTTTTACATTTTCAAATCTTAGATTTAAAAAGAATTTTTCATAAATCTCTAACTCAAAATAATTTGCAAATTTTCATCATTTTTACGTATTTTGTCAATATTATTTTTAATTTTTTTCATCTGCCTTTGAAACAATATACTAGGAGCTTTCTATTAAATTCTCAAGCATTTTTAACCAACAAATACAATTTTATTGAAATATTTTATAGAAAAAAAAACTAAAAAAATGGAAACTGAAAATGTCCGTAAACAACTCAAAATAACTAAAAATATATGAAAAATGTTATGGTGTATAGAAAATACTAATATAAACATTCAGTCAAAATTTCATGTACTTAAGGTCATTTGTTTTAGAGTTGTACCAAAAACCAAAATAGACTTTCTCGAAAACAGATTTTGCGTAAAAATTCCAGTTTTTCCTTAATTTTTCTTTTGTTTTTCACGTCGCTTTTGAAAACTAATAGTTATTACTACTTATTTTTGACCCCCCGAGGTACCAACTAGATTCACTTTCCTATCAGAAAAGATACTGTTGTAAAAAATCCAATCATTTTTACTGTCCTAAAAGGTGATGACAGGCGCAAAAATAAAAAAACACACATCATTGTAAAATCAATACATTCATCGCTCCGCTCAGAATCTCAGAATTTCGGACCATCTGTCCGGGCCAGTCCGAGTCTGTGCACGAACAGCACTTAGTGTGCATTAAAATTTGTTCGCCATAGGATCTAAGTAGGTAAGTACACTGTTTTGTAACAGTAGGTACCTACATAGGTATACGTGTTAAAATGCACAGACTGATTGTGAAAAAAGACCGTTTTGATCAGTACCAATCTACCTTTATATTATAAAACAATTATAATTTATAAGTACCAACTAAAATATATATATATATATATACATATTATAGTATAATAATATACTATATAGGTATGTGCAGTGTATACATTGAACTGTTGAAGTACATTATATACCTAATAATTTCCATTCAAGGACATCGTTTGTTCTAAATTCACTGCGATTGTTATACAATATACGTATTATACTTACATATTATAATATAAAGGTAGATAGGTACTGATCAAAACGGTTTTTTTTCACCATCAGTCTGTGAATTTTAACACGTATACCTATGTAGGTACCTACTGTTACAAAACAGTGTACTTACCTACTTAGATCCTGTGGCGAACACACTTTAATGCACACTAAGTGCTGTTCGTGCTATACAAACTAGGACTGCCCCGGACCACTAGTCCGTCATTGATGACGGGGCCCCGGCCTATTTATGGTAATTGGGGGCCCTTGAATTTGTACCTATCACCATTAGTATTATTCGATTGAAGTAAATAGATATAAGAAAGTATACATTTTTTTTTTTCAAATCAGGAAACGTATTTTTATTTACAATCTTGAGAAGTTCTCAATAATTATTAAAATAATGACATTTTCACTCTACGAATTTAATAGCAGTCTATATACAAATATCAAATATGTGTCATTAATTATAAATAGTGTAAAGTTGTTGTGGCTATTAAGAGGACGTCGCACCTGCATATTATGTTGTTTCCGTCTACAGACGTACGGCATAGCAAAAACGTTTTGGTGCGGGAAAGAACCGAGAAGGCTACAGTCATAACTAAGAAACGACATTTTCACCACATATATAGAAGAACTATAACTGAGCAATATCGTTTTTATTTAAAGGAATATTCGATTTTTAATATTTTTTACATTTTTCTGATGCGATTTCATAATATCCAATATATTTATTGTTTTTTGCAACTTCAGTTGTATTAAATTTCATTTTTTCGGAATAATTATTATCAAAATTGTAAAACACTCATTCACTATAAATTGTCTATTTTTTCATTGAATTATGATACAATAAAATTATTCTGTTTAACAGTAAAACGTTGTTTCTTGTTTTTCGCATAAAGATAGTACGATTTTATTTATTTCAACATAATATATAGTTAGGTTAGGTTAGGTTAGGTTAACATGATTATGTTCAATGCAGGAAGTGTGGGACCCACTGGTACAATGAGACACATAGAGAACATTAACTAACAATTTTTGTGTTACGTCCTAAATCTCAATAAAATATTATATTGAAGGTTTTGACCACGTGAAAGTATATTATGTTTATCGGTGTGGTGACATTTTTTCTGCTCCAAAACGTATGAACAGACAGAAAAAAAATGTAAAAAACTCACACATCGTTTTAAAATCAATACATCTATACTAATATTATAAAGAGGAAAGATTTGATTGTTTGTATTGAATAGGCTCCGAAACTACTGGACAGATTTTAAAAATTGTTTTACCATTAGAAGCCGACATTATCATTGATGAATATAGGCTAATTTAAAAAGAGAATTGATCGCCCAGGGGAGGTGCTCAAACTGGAATTTTGAGATTTACGATAGAAATATGTGTTTAAAAATAGTTGCCATGGGTTTTAAAGCTATTATAATAATAAATAATAATTATTGGTTATTGTTTATTGAAAATGGTGGCTATTTCCTATTGATTATAGGAGAAATAGTTAGTAGAATATGTCCGTAATGCCTACGACTGTAATGTACGACTGTTATAGGGAATCGAGCTCTGAACGTTCCGAGCGCCTTCAAAATCAGAGAGAAAGACAACAGACGTCAACGGCTAGAGTTCGCAATCGAGTTTTAGCTCATAGTAACAGATCGGCTTTCACATACGATCCACAGATTGATTATGCTCAACAGTCTTCCGTCCAA
>WHPZ01577083.1:0-24946 GCA_016617965.1 Macrosiphum rosae
AAGTAGGTACTAAATAGTAAATACACCTTCAGACCTTCTTGTAAAAATACTTTTGTTGCTCTTTACTTTATTAACAACTTCGAAAATCGGTAATTTATTAGTGCGAACGTTTCTAGTATAGAATATAGATTACACATGAAAACCTCAAATGAAATAACTTATAAACTGCATGCTATTATAAGCGATATGCCCCTGCGAAAAACGGTCCGGTAGATGGCGTCTATGCAAGCAGTAGCTTACTCTATATATCAGGTAGTCTAAAATCCCCAAAGCCTATAGTATATTATATAGGTAATAGGTACCAATACACCATATAGAGAAAGTGTAAAGACTGTATCTATATTATAAACGAGTGATGTACAAATTTTGTTTAGACGTTTAGTTGTTTTTTGTGCCACACTTTGACTCAATAATTTCCCATACAGCCAACAAGCAGCTATTTATGAAATGACAAATATCCTGTTTTACACAATTATTAAAACCTTAAATACCAAGTTATTAATAATTTATAATTGTGTTTAATGTTCTTACTTGTTCTTATAATATATGTATACATATTGTATACATATTGTTATACATTATAAAGAGGTTAGGTTAGGTGTAGGTACCTAACAGAATAACTTGACAAATCAATATGTCAATATGTTCTAATCAATATTTTAATATTTTTTTTTAAATTTATGGACTCTGCAAATGCAGAATACATTTTTATTTTTATTTTTTAAAACTGAAAATAAAAAAAATAGGTAGATTAATTTTTACAAATATTTAAGATATCAATATTTTTTTGAAGTAAATTGATTCAAAACGTAATAACTTTTTTTAAATATTATTTTCGGGAATTTTCAGAGTAAATCTCAAATTATTTATCATTCATATGATTTTTATAATTTTTTTCATAAGTTTAACTTTTATCAAATTGTCTTTTATTCGTCAGGTCTTACTGTTACATCCTGTTACACAATTTTAAGTGCATGGCCGCGCGGTGTATAATATATTTTAATTACCTTTAATACAAAAGATAGGTACTTAAAAGGTTACAGAAATAATCTCAAACCCTTTTTTTAATATCTACGATCGAGAAAATTTGATAATAATAAACTGTCAAATCATTTTTCTTCGTCTTCGGGCGGTATGCAATCCAAAGCGTTTGCAGCGACGAAGGACAACAATATATCTATACATTTCCGCGTTACACTCTGGGTCGTCTTAAACCCTTTAGGTATAATATAATATTAATGTAACATAATTTTTTAAATCTGGGTAATAAAAGTATCGCGTTTGTGCGCTAGTTTTCGCGGAGTAAAGTAAAGTTGTCGTGACACTGCTCGTACATGACACGCAGGGGCAGGAACCACGATGCCGTGGACACCTTAATGACGGAGAGACGATGACATGCAAAGTGAAATCGACAATAATAATAACAATAATAATAATAACAGTAATACGCGCTCACGGTTGAATTTTATTTGTTGTTTAGTTTTTTTTTACCGTCTTCGCACGCCATACACCGGATAACCAATCATATATATTAGACAATAGCCCCGACGATGATCGGGTATACCGCCGAGGCCGACGAACACGCGAAATTGCCGGTTGTTTTGTGTCACAACACAATGAAAGACAATAATAACGCTCGGCTGTTATTATTATTATTAGGTTATTACGTACACGTCGTGTTCCATAATGTAGGCAAATGCAGTGCACAGGTACTCCTCGTGATGATACCTGCCTACATTTATATATATATATATATTATAATGTCATATGTGTAATAATACGTACAATAATAATAATAATATGTGAAATTGTGTGCGGTGTGCGACTACTTCACCGGGCTATTCTTTTTTCATAATTTTTCATTCGTACGTTTTGTTTTCATTATATGTCGGGATGTTCCCGATACAACCTATTTCCCGTGACGATGATGTCGCATTCACGCGGGTTGACCTACACAACGGTCACTTGTGAGTGGGAGTGTGCATGTGTGTAAAATAATAATAATAATTATTATTGTCACGCTAATAATATTATATTGTACTAGAGGGCTGGTGGTCAGGTTGGTTGACTATTATAGCGTCGTCGTCGTCGTTCGATATCCATTAAACAAAAAAAACATGCGTTTAATTAAAACGAACACAATAATTATACGCAGGTACCTAACTATTTGACTGTTTAATTACAGTGCATTTGTGTATGTTGTAATATATTATTATGTTGTAGTATTGTATATAGTTGTATAATATTAAATACCTGCTACAGCCTACAACAGTTCTGAATTATATCACTTTATAGATAGAGCGAATTAATTATTTATTTGGATTTCGTAACTTGTACTAAATATATTATTATATTGCAATAAGACGTTAATTTATTCCGATGACAAGTATCTTGTCCCACTTTTATAGATCTATATATTGTCACTTATGACCTAAGAGAGTACAGAATATATTATACAGACATTTATTAGTTACCTCGACTATAAGTTAAAAGTTAAGACTTGTAAGTTATAATGTGTAAATAGATATACTGCTGCAGGAGGGAGGGCGCACAGTCGATGTTTATATTTTAAATCCATTGTATTGCGGTCACAGGACATCATTACGAATACTGCTGTTTAATATAATATAATATGCTGTATATTAGTATATAAATATAATATGCTTGACATTTCAGAGTTCTAACTGAGTACAACAATTTGCATAGTCAATACAAGCGAATTATTAAACGTTGGAATACGAATCATAATAATATAATAAATAATAATAATTGCATAGCTTATAACTTATAATAGCTGGTACCTACTCTTTATTATACTTATATACTTGGAAAATATCAGAATTTTTGTCATTATTTTTCGGTGTGAAACGATATAGTCAAAGATATCCGACTTCTTGTAAACCTGTTCTCAATGTATTGTCCGAATGTCCGATTCACATTTTCTGAATGTCTCCGCAGGAATTTAATAAACAAGAAAAATCGAAAAACGCACAAGAGCAGAATATAATAATGAAAAAAAAAATACAAATACAAACAAAAACCTTACGGCAGTCCTTTTATATCCCCTACTTCGTAGGTACTATGTTGTATAGAGAAATAACCGTGAAGTTACTTATATATATATATATATGTTGGAACACGGCGTGCCATTAAGATTAAGAGTTTTCGGTTTTTACGACGTATTTAATTATTATTTTGTTTTCATTGCAGACAATTTTTTTTAACCACTTCCTAGAAACTAACGACTCCCGCAAAAGACGCTGAAGTCGTATAACCATGCCCCCCGTATACTGACTGCATTGTGTATAGTATTTTATATTGTATTATTATTACAGATATTATATTATTATTGTTCAGCTCCCTCTAGTTCTAGGTTATCATTATTAGAATATCATGGTCGGGACGTAACGTTTCTCGAGTTTGCAAACGATATTTTATTTTTTTAATAATTGTTATTTAATTTGTTCGGTTATATACATCATTCTTATTATTGTTATACACGGTTACTTCCGAATAATGAATTTGAAAATATATATATGGTCCCGGGTTCCGGATGTCAGCGATGGTGATGTCATTGATCAGCGGGGTTCGTCGTGCTTATCCAATTTAAAATACTACGACAGCAAGGGTTGTTGTGTCCGCACTCAGCAGTATATTATATTATATATTTTTATGATATATTAAACGCACGCGGTGTCATCAGATTTACAATTCGCACTAATTTGATTTATCAAAAACCAAAAGGGTTTCGACGAACATTTTTCTTTCAATCGCGTCGTTTGACTTCATTATTCGAACATTAAATCTGTCAGTAAATGGTGTATTTTTGGTATTGATATATAGACTGCAGAATTAAGCAAGAGGGGAAATTTGTACAGGGGCATAATCCGTAAATACGGGATGGTGTTCAGTGTTCAATATTACTATAATTAATTTTTTTTTATTGGACTTCCGCCTTATGTATTATATAAGTAAATTATCCAATTTCAAAACCTATAAGTTTAATTTTAAGTAATGTTCACTTTCCTTAGCTGCATATTCACAATATAATTCAATATCTATTATTTAATTTTGCTATGATACTTATTCCTAAGCTGTTCTCTAATTTTTGAGCTATAATATTATTATTACTATACTTTATTCGGAATAAGATCGTACCCCGGCGGCCAAGTTGTGCGCATGGGCGTGGCTTTGTTCCGTGGCAGCTCACAATGCGTCGTCGTAGTGGGGACTGCGTCCGATCATATGTCTGACCGCCGCCGGACGAAAACTGGTCGCCGCCGAGGTACGATCTTATTCCGAATAGAGTATAGAAGTTAACAGTAAAAAAACGGTTTAATTTTTTATTATTTATCAATAATAACTTACTGTAATATTGAATTTAATGAAAATCAATTTTTGTTTAATTTGGTGCAATACAATATAATATAGACTAGTTTGGTTAGGTAAATAAAATAATAAACATTTTTTATTATTTACAAATTGCAATACATTGTAGTTTATTGTATAGTGTTTATTGTAGGTATCTACTATATCATTGTACAACAAAAGGTATATTACTTCAGTTTTGCAAAATAAACACTAAAAGTAGTATTAAATTTGAATATAATATTGATTTGTTGAAAAAAAAAAACATATTATGTTACTGCAGCTACTCAGGATCGGACACCTGTTTTTTTATAAACTGAATACGAGGATCATATAAGAACGTTATTATTATTTCATGTGTGCAGCGTATCGGTAATTGCTCATAAAAACTCGATCAAACGTCGTACAAGAATATCGTAAATCCTTGAGCGCATAGAATCGGGAATGTAAAAAAATAAATAAAAATTATAACAATAATAATAATATATAAGACCATATTATTATTATATTGTTGGGGCCGACTGGGACGTTGCAGTGCAAATAATATCACCGGCGTCGTTCAAGTGTCCGGTTCATTTCACTAACATCATCCATTTTATACAGTATAGGTACATATAATATGTGTGTGTGTATAATGTGTATTATATATATATATATATAAGCGCGAATATAAGGCCCTAAACTGTATCCCGGCACGCCCTGAGGGACAGTTGTTTACGTAAATATAATATAAAATATATTTATATGCACTATATTCTTTTGTGAGGTTCGTTTCTTTTTTACGCGCTCGCAAACACACACACACACACACACACGTATGCACGTAAACACATTGAGGAAAAAAACCTTTCATTTCGAAACGCACAATAAACGAATCGGTTCCATCGTTGCGGATTCCGGTCTCACGCAACATCGAATCGTACTCGGGCTATTATTTCTCTTAATTTTTTGAATACTAGCGCCCCCTTTCAAGGAGGCGGTGGCGGTCGCTTTGACACACACGGGACCACGTTTATAATAGAATTGGCGAGCAAGTGAGACAGACAGAAAAACGGACGCGAATATAACAATAATAATAATAATAATAATAATAATAAAAGTAGAGAGACGTCCAGAGATTTTTATCGAAAAACGAATCGTTTTTAGCCCATGCAGAAGAGATGAGAATCCCTTTTTTTTCGCAAAACGCACAATAAAATTCTTTACGCCTGTTGACCGGAGACGTAATTCAAGTAGCCGACAGATGGACTCCCGGTTTTTTCACCACCGCAGGCCCCGCACACCCTCCACCTACTTCTTTTCTGCGGCCATTGTATACCGCTGCCGACGCCGCCGCCGCCACCGTCACACCGCGCCTTGCGGATGTCCGAGGGACGAGTATATAATTTTTATACATATATTATATTATATATTATTATATTATATAAGCTATACCTAATGCAGCAGCAGCAGCAGTGTCGTTGTCGGAAAGGGGTTTTTTGAAGAATGTAAAAAAAAACCTATTAAAATAATTTCTTTATACCTCTCTTTGTTGGCCCTCCTCTATACCTATAATACCAAAAGCACGCCGATTTCTATACGTCACCGCAGTCGCACCGCGTATACAGTGTGTACATCGTATACTCGTACAATTGTACAAACAATGATATGTAAATTCGGCGGATTCCCTTGAAAAAAAAATATAACAACTTTTATTTTAATAAAAGATTTCAGCTATTGCACGAGACACGACTCTATTATATTAAAACGATTTTTTTCCATTACACTTTTTGAACGTACGGATGTTAAAAATAATCAATATATTATATTATAATGATTACCGGAATAAAATGCATTTATTGAGTAAGTAAGTCATAATTTGTCAATACTACCTACGCTCTTATACAAACGTAGAATAATATTCAAAGATGATTTAAATAATTTCATTAATGCTTTTAAAAAATAGGTAGAAGGTACCTATTGTTGGTTCATATTTTATAACGTCGTAAATTGAAATCCCAAGTGTGTGGCAAGAAGGTGACTTTATTTATAATGCCTATATAGATTATAATTATCAACCACGGACTAAGAAATTATACATATTATCAATTAGTAAATATAATTTTGTGACGAGTTCTAGTACCTATGTATAAATAATTGTAACGCATATAGGTAGGTACTATATTAGTATGTATAAGAATATATCAACATAATATTATGGTTTAAAATTATTTGCAGTTATGTAAACGTTACTGATCAACTTGTGATAAATCATAATATACTCATATTTATACATGTTATAATTTTATTTAAGTATGTTAATTTATTATATCTTGTTCAAGTCGTTTGGCCCTACCTAAGATTAAAACACTATATAATAAAGTTTAATACCTCATATAATCTTTACACATTTTAAAATGCAACATTGTATATATTCCTACATGGGTGTGTCTATATATTATACATATATATATATTAAGTATTAATTCGGGTATTAATGTTGCTGAATCGATAATATTTTATCTTCTGAAAATATATACTGGTGTCACAGGGACCAATGATTTTTGATCAAAATTATACGAAAAGCACTAAAAAGTTTTGAAACAAACTATTAGGATTTCGGGTACACAGTTTATCCAAAAGTCCTTTATGGCCTTTGGTATGGCCGGCAATATGGCCGAATATATTGCGCTCTATATAACTGTGGAATCCACTCAAGTTGGATTGTCCGATATGCTTGAGAAGTTACAAAGACTGTTTCTCCGTATGGCATTTTACAAATTACAACCCTTTAAATGAGTTGGCTTTACGATACTACGATGTAATCTATCGTCCTTGAGTCTTGACATTTAAGAAGGCTAAACGTGGACGAAACAGCAGTAACGTTCACATTTTACGAAACAACACACAATCTAATTAATATTGTTGAAGAATTCTATTTTGAAAGTGCCTTAATCTTTTGATATTTTCTTCCTTTGTTTTGTTATTCGTCAATAACTTAACAAGAGATAACTATAATACTAAATAATATATAGTACTTATTATAATATAAAGATGACTGTAATTTAATCATTTATAATCTTACGATTTTTATTTTCACAATTAATATACAGCAAATATTTCATTTTTTTAATTAAGTAATCATCATTTTATATTACTGCAATATATTGCTTCTATCAAATTAAAATTATGTTTTACGTATACAATAGGTTGGTTTGTTTAAAAATAAGATATCCCATAAAGGTCGAGTTGATTAAAACATTCACACGTACATTGAGTATGTTGAGAGAATGATCGTGTAAGATGAAAGATAGGAGAATTTTAGGACTACAAAACAATAGTTTAGGATTTATTTGAGATTATTTTTTCTAAATAGCTTGTAAAAAAATTTGGGCGTGGTTCCGATTCAACAAGAAACAAGACAAAATAGAAAATATGCATTGAATGGAGCATCTAAAGAAAAGGGTGTTTATGTATTGTTTTATTTACGAATACAATTAATATATGTGAAAACGTGTTATCACAACAAAAAACCATAATTTATTTATTTTTTAATCAATAAAAGGCTAGAAGGTGGCTTGTCTGGCTTTAATCACTGATGTGCTCCGAGTGCCAACCCCGGCCAGGTGCCACTAGTTCCCGGATAGGTGACCGCCCGTGTTCTTATTGGAAAATTCTTACAACACATACACGCAGTGCTCGAATTGAGGGGGGGTGCGTAGGGGGACGGAGCTCCCCTACTATTTTTTTTTTTTGCGTACCCCTACTATTTTTTGTATGATCTGTGTTGAATAATTGAGCCCTTGGAACGCAGTTTTTAAATGGTTCGATTGAGCTCCTCTACTTAATTTTTCCCAATTCTAGCACTGCATACACGTATTCCGAACCAACCGTTCTAACCGCTCCAACTGTAACTCCTATACAATCAATAATGGACTGCATATAGTTACCGGGTTAAAGATTAATACAAATTAAAAAAAAAAAAAAAATGATACAATTTATCGAATACCTATATAGTGAAAACAATACTCCAAGAATAAACCACTGCTAATTGCAATTGAAATCATTTATCGATTTGTCTGAAAGATACGTCTCGAAAAAAAAGAAGTCCTGATGTGCATATTTACATAAGTACCAAGTTTGGTACACCTACCAACGATACCTACCTATACCTACCAACGATCATCCATTAATCGCGTAGTACATGCTGGTGGTATATATATAAATATTATTTTATAGGTACCGATAAATTCCGAAACCCGACTGGTCGACGAGGAATATGCGTGTACCTATACAATCGTAGGAATATTATGTACCTTGGATTATATCACAGGCACCATACCACCATAGCATGTATACAATATATTTTATGACGATCCTGCCAATAAGTGCCTCAGCGGAATTCTTACAACTTAAAATACGTGTAACGGTATCGGGTTCGGTCGCGTTCGGCCGCGCGTTACAATTATTATAATAATATTCGCAATGCGCACAAACACACACACACACACACACACACGCCAAACCTATAAGTAAATATAATATGTATACAGAAAGCACGTAGGTATATTACCGGTGTGTACATCGTCGTATTATTATTATTATTATTGTACGAGAGACACACGAGAGGCAGTGCCGTGTAGGACAGCGTATTTTCCGCGTACGCAAACACGCACAGATAATATAATACACATACACAATGTATATACCTCCTATAGCTGTGTTATTGGTACACATAGAATAATATGTATATATATATATATGTGGGTTGTGTACGGCGGTTGTAGTACATCGTCGGCCGATATTATATTGTTCTCGCGAGCGTTTTCCCAGCCGGCGCCGCTGTTAGCATTGCAAATCGCCAAGTGCACCGCCTCGACTACATCGTATGTATGCCTATACCATCGCACCAATAATAATAATATATAATATTATCATATTATTGTACGCATTATAAGACCGGTCTCGGCGACACGATCGGTGGGCACACAGCGCGTACAGGCATACGATATTATTACATATAGAGGCAATAATATATTTTTTTTTGCCCGCATGCACTGGGAGCGTAACACTATTAATCGTCGTCGTCTCCGCATATTTTATTGTAATATAAAAAATACGCGTATGTCGTTTCAATAATATTATTATATGGTTTAGGTAGGTATCTACCAGTCAGTTTAACTAAACTAACTTAGTTAGGACATAATGTGTATTTTGGACACGCGGGGCGAACGCGCGTCGCGAACGAGTCGGAATACAACTTAGCGCCGCCTTCGGCCCTTTAAACTTTCGATTTTGTAACGGTTTACCTGGAAAACAACACATTGATATTGTAATAAAATACCGGACGATTAAAATAATACACAGATTTTATTGGTATAAACCACGCGACTAGAGAGAGAGTAGAGACGAGCCGTATAAAATGACATACATCCATATTATTATAAATTATAATTTATAATAAACGTGTACGACGCGTCGGCATCGTCGTCTTCGTAGGCGCCGAAGTATCATAATAATATCACTGTAATACGACGTTAACTGTAATGCACTCCAACCTGCACTATTTATTAGCGACGCTTTATTTTTTTTTTTTTTTATAAAACTCGAAATATTTTTTAATCCTATTTAAGATCAAAAATATGTAAACGGTCTTTTTACAACACAACACTCACACACACAAAATAAAAACACGTTTTATCGTGTTTTCCGATAAATCATCTATACATATGCGGATGATGAAGTATTTTCGGTAGGTCATTAAATTCCATTAAAACCACATTTAGGTATTCCGGTAGACGTGGGAAGAACTAACAGCTCAGCGGTGGTATTTTCGTTCTAACCGATTCTCTTGTTTTACAAAAAAAAAAAAAACTCACAATGAATTCATCATATAAATGTACATTTTTATAAATCATTAATGATCTGGAAATTATACGAAATTAAATCATTTTTATACGTAACAATGCGACAATATGTAATTACGACTAGTTATATTATACACACTAACACAATATAATATTATGAATTATCTAATTGGTATCATATTATATTAAGCACTTGGTCGTTTTAAAGATATAACTCAACGATAATACAATCACAATACGCTGTTCGAAAATGAATAAAAAACAAAACTACCGAATAACGTGGCATTACACTTTTCCCGTTGTATTGTGTACCAAAAATCAAACATAAAACGCGATAAATATAATATGCATAGAAATTACAAATTACAAAACAGATTACTAAATTATAATATTATCCTCAATGATGTAATGATTGAATGAAGAGTTTATGCGGTTCTTTTTAAAGTAAAATAAATCAATATAAATTATTATAAACAACAATAAAGAAATACACTTACAATGCTTCAGTTTTTTTTTAGGGGACTTAATACCCTTAAGACCATCCTCCAATGAATGCCCGCTTATGCACAGTGATTTTAACAGCATGCTGCGTGGCTCCTATTACATAATAACCGGATGCGGTAAGTTAATAAACGTATTCAATTTTAGGTTTTAACTGATTATTGTATGATAACTATAATAAAAATCATTCTAAACAGATATCAAGTGGCCATGAGAGTTTCAAGAGGAGTTCAAACAGTTGATACACACAAATTAAATATAATGTAATATCATTCACATTGTAAACAATTTGTAATATTTATTTTATTAATGTTAATTATTGCTAGAACCACTACAAATACATTAATATAATAATATTTTATATTAAAAGATTTGCATAATATTTTATTTTGTTTCTATGTACTGCGGCACTATTACACATATATAATATGCATTTTGTTACTTGAGTAAAGTATTAATATTGTATTATTATAATATTAGTATTATTTTAGGTAATAGGTGTAGTTAAAACTTAAAATTAGAAACAAATATAACAATAATGTCTTGCATAAAATGTAAACATTTATATAAAAATGTTCTAAACGTATGTAGTGAAGTAGTGGGTAATACGTAGACTATACCTAATTTAATTTTATGTCCATATGGGTTGTATTCCAAGTAGGTACTTACATATTTAGTTTTATTATAAAAATAAAATAAAACATTTTATAGGTCACGTGTCATATTATACTCAAATCTTTGTATGGTGGGTTAAGAAGAAAATCGAATAAAATAATTGTAAGTTAAATTTTATTTCAAAAATCAGTTTTATTATATCAAAAAGAGATTCGATAAACCTCACTGAATTATCAAATAAAATAAATCATTAAATTGCATTTTATTTTTGACACGTGTCAACGTGCCTTACTGCAGCCATGTTCAGAAAATATATTTATCGTAAAGATAAAATAATAATAATATTATAATCTCGCATACACATAATATTATTGCCATGATTTAGGTTATGTACCGGTAATCGTGTATAAATTCACAAATACTCAAAATTATATACTTTTTTTTTGTCTTGCTATGTATATATATAGTGCCAGTTATTTCACAACTCACGCTATTGATATATGGTGTGTAGGTTATCATTCATACTTGTAGCTCCCGAACTTCGAAACTGGGTATAGACTTTATATATATAGACGTGGGTAATATTCTGAACTATTCAGAACAATATTTTTATGAAATGGTATTCACGATTCATAATTTTAATAGTCTCGTCGTTTTTAACGACTCCCGTACTAGAAGATTTGCTCGCAACAATTACTTTCCTCCGGAACAAATGCCTATAAAGTATAGACATAGATTTTCATGTAAATATAAAAGAAACCACATTAACGAATTAACCTGAAGTAACAGGACATAGCTTAACAGCTTGTCTACGAATCAGTAAGGCATAATAAAAATAATAAAAATGACAATTATATTGTACAATTGGAAATGAATAATACAATTTTACGCATAATTTCCTATTCATATAGATTATATATAGGAACTGTATTATGTTGTACCTATATTATATTTAATGTTTTATATACTTGGTACTATACTTAATACTTTAAATACTTGGCATAGTTATAGGTATAACTACTTGATATTTAAATATCGAAATTAAATATTATTAAAAAGTAAACACTATATTATATAGTTACGTTTTCCACCAAAGCAGATTCGCTTTTAGAATCCGAGTGAAATGCTCCGAATATGCTTTTACAATTATTATCAAATATGTAACGTGTATAATGTATATTATAATATATCGTATACACATCTTGTACACAGTTTAAGGATTATTATAGATCATTATTGTCGTGAGTAATATTTTAATGTAGTCCTATAAACGTAAAATTAACACTACAGTTAACTGGACTCGAACCAAAATTGTATTTTTGAAGGCGACGACGATTTATCCACATTGCGTTCAAATAATGTATTCAATAACACACTACCTACGCAATATGTTACACTGCGGAGAGCGAAGATATTATAAGGTCTAATACCCGCGGTGTCGGTTTCCTGTAGGAATTTTTTTCAATTACTTCACAAACCGTGCGTACCAGCCCATACCGCTCACTACTCACGGTAATAAAATATCTCATATTATTTTAATATTCACCTATAATATTATAATGCATTAACCATAGGCTTCCTCTGCGGCCGAAATCCTCACGACGTGTTTTCGGCGACTCGACGTGCTGCGATCGTGTCCCGGCGACCAGTCGCTCCCATAGACGCCCACCGACGGTCACGATAGACATTCCGTGCGTCAAATGGCCCATCATTAGCCCAGGTCCGTTTATAACGACGTATTGTTGTACCTATGTTGTTGTATCCGTTTCGAACTATAATACGAAGTCGTGGCACAAACGATGGCCGGACACGAAGGGCGACGGAAATCGCACCGTGAAAACGCACTAGGAATACGATTCTCGACTTCTCGCAAAAGCTAGTCATAACTACCGCACGGCCGTCGTGCCATCGTCACGATATTAGGTATATTGTATTTAGCCATTTAAGTACCTAAACTGTTTTTCGGCCAAATGCATTTAATATTATAATAATATTATGTATTGAATAATATGCCAAATAAATACGACCACAATAAATGATTATACGGTTTTTGTCTACTACGTGTAATTAATATAGGTACCTACACGATATTTGGCGCTAACAAAATATACTCCACGTACACACTATTTGTTAGTTTAACAGTATAATTGCCACCTATGCTAAAAAAAATATAAAAACGCTCCGTATTTATACATTAATTCATCACAGCAACACCATGAAAATTCAGTTTTTCAAAAAAATCCTGTAATCAATGTAACAATTAAAAACAATATTTTAATTCGATTCTGATTTTTGTTTAATATGTATATAAGTACCTACTTTTATGATATAGATGCAAAATGCACGTTGAGAATTTCGACGGAATTATAGCACTTGTCTGTTGGCGTACCTAAACAAGTTATATAACTTAAAAAATAAAAACATGCGTATCATATTTTAAGGTAAATACTGAGCTAAACCTCTGCAATCTACATATAGATATAGATCCCAATCTAATATGAAATAACGATACAATTTATTCGGGTTAACAAAAACAATTTAAGTTTTAGAACGGCGTGCAAGCCCAACATAAAATTAATGATTCGCAAACCCGCCGCAAACGGGTTAAATTAAATTTGGGTTTTAAAAAACGACGTTTGCACAGTATAATAATTATTTTCAAGGTTATATTATATATTTTTCTTAATGGCCATGACGGTTTAGACTTACTTGTTAACCGACTAATTAATAATAACATTATGATATACATATTATTATGGTCACTGAAAGTTTAGATAAATGGCGTCGACAACGTATAATCTCCTATATATAATATTATACATTATTATTTATAACGAGTGTGAAATATAGCTGCTGAACTGTATTATAACACTCGATGAATGGTTTGTCATGTCCATTAATTATTTAAGTTCTCACATTTAAATGAAATAAATACACACATTTTTATTTATTTATTTTATTTTTGAAATTTATACCTGATAGCTGGTTAGCCTGCACTTGCAAATAGTACAAATATAATTTAGATTAACTTTAAGATTATCTCACAATGAAACCAAATTAATCTACATAATATCATAATATATTTGATAATATTATGATGCCGACAAAATACATATAATATATGACCCTATTTAGAAATATACGATTGCATGGACCCGCAGGTTTATGTTCGCAGAGCTATAGCTGAAGAAAACTGTAAGTCTTATAATAGCATGTACCATGTTTATTCATCATTTCCCGACAGTTTTTTGATGTTTTTTTCGGACGGATCTACATGGTATACTATGCGTTTAATAACGATGTCCAATTAGCGTCATGATTTAATCCTAGTTGTATAATATCACACGGGTACAATAAAATATAATATCTTATCAGCTAGTATCGTGATAGTGTACCTATATAGGATTTACACAATATGTAGCCCCTCAATATCACGAGAGACGTGTCCGGGGCACGCGAGGTTTGCGAGATAAATTCGCCAACCCCGTTTTCGATCCGGTTAGCAATCGCATCACGTCGTCTGTCCGTTTTGTTTGCCTCTAGTTAGCGCACAAAACCCACAGGCCGCCGCCGTAATGGACCCCATCATTGACAAACACGTCCCTTATTATTCTTTTCGACGGCGGGATTTAATAATTGAAATCGAACCCACGGATCACAACAACTGTATACAATATACATATATATATATATATGGAATCCGTTTTCTTCCGGTCGCGCGCACACCAGCATCGATATGCTTTTCGCAGTCTGCTAATGTCCCGTGCACTGCAGTGTTGTATAGATACTTGCACAAAGCCTGTCAGGTCCCCCGCAAAACGATGACCACTGTGGTTCGGCACTTAACGCGCATACGCACGCACGATACAATATATTTTATATTATATAGGAACTATTTTCAAAAGTCGATTCGAATATTATATGTACCTACATCATATTATATTATAATAATATGATAGTTTACGCACACCGCTGCAGGCTGCAGCTATATACCTCTCTGTAGTAGCACTCATGATCGATAATATTGTATTAAATACGTAGGTTTTTACAGAAACAAAACATCCTATATCAAATATTGTGCATCTGTATAATATTATAACTAGCTCGTGTGATGATCATTTAGGAGTTATGATTTTTAACAAATTTAATTTAATTTTGAACTATTTACTCGTCATCACATTAAATTAAATCGTGAGTCGTGGTAAGTACTTAATATATAGATCCGTAAATTAAGTAACAAAAGATAAAAACATACATTCGAGGTGCACAATATCAGAATAACTTAACCAGCAAAACTATATTATTTCAGAAAAAAAAAATATTCGAATAAAAATGCTGTAAAACAAAATTTTATTTTATTTAATAATTTTGTTGGGGTATTATATCACAATGTGAGACACTATACCTCATTGAATAAATACATACAAATGGAAATGGACAATATATAATAAATAAGAGTTATGTTCAAATGATGGCTAAAGTAATGACATTTTTTTTGACGAAACATTGTGATTTAATTTTCACGATGAGGTAATTGATAGGTATATTATGATATAACACATACCTACTCAAGTACTCAAATCCATCATATACATACAAATTAACTGAATATAATAAATTGATGCGTCTATTTAAAAAAATAATAACCGTGATTGTACAACAGACGACAGTCAAGTACAGAAATCGCTGCATATGTGTTCAATTTAAAAAAATAAAACAGAGCAAATTCCGTATACGCACACCGCCGTCGTATCGATTGCACAAGGAAAATAAAAAGCATTATTATACCCGTCGAACCGACATAAGCCACGATGAAGTTGTATTCGCGGCTATTGTGTTTCAATCTAATTACGATTGATTTAACTATATATATAAAAAAGCAAACTCGGGGGTTGATACATGTCCGCGACAGATAGGGTTTAAACCACACGATATTCTGATCCCTCAATTTGTTACTGGAAAGCAAATTAATAATAAAAAGAAACCAACCCCTATCGCGTACATCAATTTTCATTATGCAAACCCTCTATATTAGTGTGCGTATATGTATAATGCATATATCTGCGTGCGTGAGGGCGTGTGTGTGTCGTGTGTGTCTTAGGCTGTGAGTATATTTAGTGATCGGTAAGAGAAAACGATCTAAACCAATTGGACTTTTCCTTGTACACGACACCTTAATCGCCTGTCATCCTCTTATAAATACGGAATAGGGGAGGAACACGCGTATATATATGTATGTATATCTTAGACGTATGTATTATATACTATACCTTTAGTCTATAGGGTGTGCTCACTTATTTGGTGAATTACCAATGTAATTTTAAAAACAATATTTATAAAGTAGGCACTTACCTAAGTCTAAAATATAAATAATACATAAGTCATAAATATACTGCAGGTATATATACATAAACTAATGAAATTCACAAAACTGTTGTATATTTTACTAATTTTCTCGTATTTTAAATCGTACTTATAAGTAATGTATACGCCAGAACCTCCTATATTTAAAATTAAAATTGATGATGAGCGGTGTTATATTATCATTTGTAATGAGTAATGACTCAGCATTTTACAAATAAATAAAATTGTAAATTATAAATTTGTCTTGTCATAAATTGTTGAGTTATAGGTACACAGCCAAATTAAAGTGATTTAAATACTTTTAACTATAGTATACATAATATTCTATTTATATATTAATTATAAATTTGTACCAGTTATATATCACACATTATATTATTCACATTTATTTCCTACAGATAGATATGTAGGTAATGTTATAATATAACCCACATCGTATATAATATTGGAACTGGAGCCATCTATTTAAAACTTAACAATAATTATTACGAGCAAGTGAGCGATCCAAGCACAATAATACTAGCACATAGCTAGCTAATTGTATATACTGTTTTTTTTAAAAAAAAAAAATCTGATGTGATACAACTGTATTGTTTATAATATACGGGAAATTTATTGTATGGACCTCTATATGGGTGTGTCTTAGGTGCGACCGACTGCGACTATACGATTCACCCGGTATTGGATATATAACGACCGCTCGTCGTGTCGGTTAATAGAGACTTCTTTGCACAAAGGTTGCATCACGTTATATACCTATACCTACACCTTACAACCTTACCGGACGGGGTGCAATTCGCGATAATTGATTACGATACGGACACCGATCAATTATTCACCGAGCCCTTTTGATTGACCCCCGCAAGAACAGATAAGAATAAGTATATTATGGACTATCCTTTAGGGACAATGACGTTCTAAGCCGCATAGTGCTCGACGATAGCATCTCCGAATTACATCTATATATTGTATATAATGTTATATATAAATACAGATATCCTTTTTGCTGAGTGTATATAAAGTGACCCCTATTCGGTTTCAAACATACTGTTTTATGCGTAGGTACTGTATACATTATATGCCGAATTGTATATACTCGTAGGAAATGACCGTTTGTCATTGAAAATCGTGCCCCGTATCCCATTGAGGAGTACCGTGCCGAATCGGTACAATATATTACGTCTTATATATATATATCAATATATATATATACAATATAATTTATTTTATAAAGTATATAGGCAGATTTTAATAAACGAGACACATATTTTAAACTTAGAACGAAATATTCACTGTTTAATACTTTAATGCATATCATATTATTATCTATAACTTTACTGTCAACTTAATTCCTATTTCCTATATATATGAACTTGATCTATGTCCGACACGAAAGTACAGGTCTGTGACTACATAATTTGTTATAAATTATGAATTCATGAGTATATTTAATTCAAGTGTTCAAATTTCATAACAAATATATTATACATTAGTCCGAGGAGTACCCACTCTAATTTATTATACTTTTTCGAGGCTTTAGTAGTAATGAGTATTCGCCATTCAGTAAATATAATATTGACCTGAATGTTTTATTGTCGACTTTAATATTATTATTATATTATAAGTTGTTCACCAATCGAAAATTCTAAGAACAACGATCATACGAACATACGATCATAGACGTGACGAGAATCTGACCGCTACAGGTTCTTCAGTTTAATAAAAAACCGGATCATAACTTGACTTTTTTCCAAACCAACAAAATATTTTTTTGGCTTCTATATTTTTATAATATTCCCAGTGCCAATATTAGAATATTGAGAAGAGGGAACCCTTGATTATTAATTTTTAAGCATATTTCTTTAGTTTAAGTATAGGTACCCCTTAATATATAATATTTGCAGTAATAATAATTATTGACATATCCTATTGTTGATATACCGTATAGTAATTTAATTTAATGTGAAAATTTCATTATTTTAAAAACTATAATATTAACTTACATATTTTTTTACATAACTTTATGTCCCCTGCATGTGGACCGTTCCGTGTTCCTTAGTTCATTTAAACTTTTAAAACTATATTAGGTATATTTCATAAACTATTCTTTCAAAATTACATTTTTATATAACAAGATAGGTATAGGAGACCTGGTACTCGGGGTACCTCGATCAATTTAGAATAATTAAGAAATTAAAAAAAGTAGGAAGTAAAAAATATATTTTTTTCAGAAATGTCGTTTTGCAATGACTGTGTACAAATTATATCTTTTAAGCCATTAACAGTTTTTAAAATAATGAGTATATTATATTCGTCGATTTCCACGGGTAAGAATCACTCATGTCGTACGGTATATTACCTACCTCGCCTGCAATGATATTACACGTAGGTATATATAATAATATTATAACAACATAAATTGATGTTCAAAAGCCTATCAGATTATAACATAATCATTATTATTATTATTATTATTCACGAATCTACATGTTCTTATTGTTAATATCGCAATATAATTATAAAAAAAAAAAAATCAACGCTTGCGTTCGAAAAAAAATTAAAATCGTCCTAGGGAACGTCACGGTATGATATTATTATCGTCGTGCACACGGCGCACACGTCTTGCCCTGAATATTCTCGTCACACTCTCATCCGATCGTGTCGTATACGCACACTTTCCTCACGCATCGGAAGTCCGGCGGCGGCGGCGGCGGCGGCGGTTGCGGTGGCGAACGAATAGCAGTCGCACCCGTCAACGACGACGGCCCAAGAGGAGGCGGTGGAGGAGTAGGATGAGGGGAGGAGGAGGAAGAGCGTTGGAGGGTATCGGTGGTGGTGCGGTAACGGTAAGGGGGAAGGGTCGGTCGCGTGCGTGCGTGCGTGGCTGTCGCGACGGCCGGCGGCGGCGGCGGCGGTGGCGACGTCTTTCGAAAATCACAGACCGTGTCACCCGAACCTCCGCCGCTGTTTGTTTTTATTATATGCGTGCGCTAAGCCCCGCCGCGACACACACACACACGCGAATAATTGCGCGTGGCTTCCCTTCTCTCGCGGGCCATGTAAATTATTGATGACTGCGCTTCGCGTTCGACCGTGAACGCCACTGCCGCCGCTACTGTTCAGCTATATTATTATACGCGCAGACCTGTGTCGTAGCTTCCCCGACCCTTGCGCACACAGGGTCGGGGCCCGATTTTGGGTCACCAGCGGTCTCCGAACGCGGTGGTTATCGCCGCTCATACGAGTTATTATAATATGTTCGAGGCGTCGTGGTGTCTTGCTCGTGATTATTATTGAAAATACCATATTATTTGTCGGTCGACACATCGGATGCGGGAGACGGTTTTCAGAAGAATTGGCCACTATAATAGTTGAGATCCCCGTAAATATGATATAGGTAGGTGTATAATACGTGCACTGTGTATAGGTGTGTCAAACGGAGAGCCCCCGGCCTTACACTCCACGAGTAGGTAGGTTTAAATAAACTTTTGAAAATGCATATAATAGGTCGTCACATGAAACGCGGCCGTAGCCTATGTGCTCGCCTCTCAGTCTTGGGGCTTGTATTCTGAATAATGTATTTCTAAAAGTATTTTATCCCTTACTTTTATTTACGACAATAATTGTTTTTCTGGTAAATGTTGCAATATTATACACATTTTAATATTAAAATTTTAAATCAAGTATCAACAACTTAATAATTATATAAATATATAATATGTTGGCGCTAATTAAAATTTTTTTCGAAGAAAAGTATCATTGGTTTAATATTTAAAACAAAGACTAAAAAGTATTTTCAAAGTATTCGAATACATAGGTATTCTGAATACTATTTTTCATAAGAGTATTTATTTCAAATACTTTTTAAAAGTATTTTACCCGAGTCTGGCTTGCTTAAGTGAAAGTTTCCTAAGTGCAATGCGACGAAAAAGGTACTTTAGTGGTGTTGGGTTTTTTTTTCGTATAGCGGTGTGGCTGTTACACAGGACGTGTTAATTTAATTTTGTGCAAAATAGTGTCAAGGTAGTAAATGACTAAATATATTATTGGAGGGTACACGTTATGTTAAGCAGACGAGTATATTATATAGTATAAAATAAATAGCATTTTTATGACGGTACATAATATCTTTACAATTGTATCGTACTCAAAATCTATTGTGTATATTTTGAGTTTCATGACCTTTGTATACAAGATTATAGAAGACCAAACAATGAAAATAATTAAATTCTTAAGTAACACTGTCATTGTAAACAATTAATAGTACATTTTAAAACTCTATACAATTTAACAAAAACAATTATTTTTATATACACATATGTATCATATTTATACGTAGAACAATGTAAAACCATTTGATGGGCTAATAACATTTGCTGTTTAAGTCTTTTATTTAAATAATAATAAATCATAATGATTATTGGGTGAAGACGATTGCGATTATGCAAAACGAACACCCATGGGCTACAGGTCGAGCAGACTGTTGTTATAGGTAGTAATGATAATATAATATAGTGTGCATCGGTCGTATCATCGAAGCGCCGCACCGCCGTGGCCATGTCATCGTTGCATTCGTACGATTTCCGCACCAAGTCTACCCATAGGTGCAGTATTATTCAATATCGGGTTAGGTTGAATTCTTATTTTTTTTTTTTTTTTTTTACACCACCGCAAGTATCACATTTTCTCCGTATAGGATTATGTACACACAAACGCACCAATCACGCGCCTTGTTCCGTGTGTACATCGTTCAGATAATATTATAATATATCGTATATTATATATAGGTAAGTCATAACAAAGCGCGTATAATATGCAAAATGACCACGTTATGACGAGTACGCAGACGCGGTTGTTGTGCTCTACGTACAAGACTGGAAACGAGTCGAGTGACGGGATTTTACTTTTTAAGACTTGGGTACCTCAAAACACAAAATATAATATGGTTAGTTTAATGGGTCGCTTAAATTTGTGCCAGTCGTTTTTACTATATTGTCCATTTTAAACGAGGGAACAGGAGATGCTCGTTGAACCTGCGGTATACAATTAAGTACGTCATACACAAATTAATAATTATAATTTTATATAATATATTTGGTACAATGTTGATGATGTATAAAATGTAATATATTTTCGTAATAGGTATGTCAAACAAAAATACTTTTATACATTTTAAACGACCCATTATGGCCATGTAAATAGTATACAGGTTTAGGTAATATATATATATTTAAATGATGTTTTAGACAAACAATTAATACTTTCTTAGTTTCTTCAACAAGATAATTTTATCAAAGTGTTGATATACATTTTTTCTATAATTCTACAATGTAAAGAAAAATATTTTAAAACACGATATCAGTTCAAATGTTCATTAGTGCATAATATATTTTACTATGACTACCTACTCTATATTATAATAATACACAGCTAGTATTTATGATTTTTCTTTAGTCTGTGCAATACTATAACAGTATACCACATAATCATATTCATTAAAAGTCTCATATGGATGGCCATAGGGATTATCACAGTGTAAAATTGAAAAGTAATATAAGAAGTATATGTGCCTACACGAGGAGTACATGTAAAAAATATAAATAAGTCCTATATACAAGCACTATGTTTATAAAATATGCACATATACTTCTTAATTCTACCATCTATATATAAACCGACGAAGAGCTAATAAAATTAATAGTCAATATTCCGTCGATGAGATGCTTCACTCGACACGAATATTAAAATATATATATGTAAATTCAAGAGTGTTCAAAATACCTCATAAAAATGCTTCATAAGCATCAATCTAATATTTTTGTTGCACTTTTTTACTGTTATTCACCCTTTTTCTAACTTTTTAATATCAACACTTTAAGTGACCATATTATTATTTATTATTAATTAATATTGTACCTAATTAAACCTTTCATTTAATAAAATTAAGTATACCTATATATTATAAATATATAAAATAGATAATATCATTATTTAACATTTATAATGGGTAAATAAGTATAATATTATGCATTCTGATATAAAATAAATGATAAAATACCATTGTAAATTTAATAATATTCATATATACCTACCTTAGATACACATTATATTTAAAGTTTAAGCTCTAAAAAAAATGCTTGAATAAATTTTGTAATAAAATAATATTCAAATTATCATTATATTGAGGTATAAACCATATTTTTTTTATTTTAGTTTTCATTATAATTTAAGTACAGGGCGTGTACGCAGATGGCTTCTTTATATTGTTATTAATATAAAACAATTTGATCTCCTTGTCCATACTATTAACACACTTAATTAAAAATAATCGATCTAGATACACAATAAATAATTGTAATTAATTTAAAATTATTTAGTAAAATATGTATTCATTTTTAAGTTATAACTCATAAAATAACTTGATACTTATTTAAGTATGTATAGGTATGTAATATATATAATAGGCATTATAAATATCGAGCTGTTAAATAACCATACTCAATAAATAATCTTTATTTATTTAGTAATATAAAATTATAATATTGAAAATAGTATCGACCTATCTGGACTATAGCCATTATTTTTAAAATTGCAATATTATATCTTTGTGACTTTGACTTTTGTCAACAAATAAATATATGTCATTGTTTAAAAATTAAATCCATTAACATTAACATTATATACCTACTACCTTAAAACTGTTTTTTTTTTCTAAATTGAATTAATCTCGTGTATATATTATACCTCTGTTGTACGTAAATAACATCATAAACTACATAGGCAATTTAAGAAAATACAACAAAAATACTTGTTGAAATAATAGTGGGTAATATATAAAACTGGTCCTACCGAAACTGATATTGTGTTTGAGAACAACGTCTTAAAGTGATTTTCGAGATAATAGGAGGGACATTATTTAAATACTTTCTCTGAGCGTTAATATTTCGATCTGATATGGAAAAAAAAAAACAACAACCGAATGTAATAACATTTTATTTGTGTCTAAAATATTCACATAATTATAAAACACGTCAAGTTGAAATAATAATAATAATAAACATTATAATAATACTGTGTATCGAGCAAACGACCAAAGTAGCCGCGGGTACGGTTTAATTGACATAGCCGCATATAGGTACTATGGCATATATATATACACACGGGGAACCATAAACGGTAAGATTTTACGATCGTTTCGACTGGCGGGTAATAGACATGTTTTCGAGCTGCTAGCACATGATGATGATGTATAAAATATACGTGTATAGTGCAGGGTATCGTTATCAATTTGGGAGGTATACTGTTATATACCGTATATATACGATGTGAGGAAGCATTCAAATAAACATACATATGTATTTATTCGTGTGTGTGTGTATGCTATAGGTAGCACTGATCGTAAGGATCAGCCGGTATTGGTGCGTGCTTATGTATGCGTATATATATATGATATAGCCATTAGGGTTTCGGCCTCAACACGATTTTTGGTGGCCGTACTTAAACGTTTTAAATTCATAAACTAGCCGTGCACTCACATCACGAGAATTATTGATACCCGATCGAGTATACAATATATGTATAGTAATGATATTATAGTGGGTACATAAGTCATACACCTGCAGGATTTCACTAAAAGTAGATATGTATATTATACAAAGATTTGCATCGACTAATATAATCGATGAATTGGTCATGTTAACTTTTTATTTACATAAAATAAATGTATGTGTATTTGTCAACACGCAAAATGACATATCCGTTATAGATTACTTGTTCCAAAATGACGTTGTTGCTTGTTAGGAATTTCGATGATATTTATACATAATGAGTAATGAATAATATCATTAGTATGTAGGTATTTGATGACTGACGAAATGTCAAATAGAAATATATTCTGCGAACGTAATATTATTATATACTATATTGCATTATGAAATTCGTGTTATCTATACATTTGAAAGGGTTACCTAATAATGTTTATATAATTGAAACTATTTAAAATAATGTATATTTAAATTTTAAAATAGATATTCAAAAACTAAGGAAGGTTATAACTTATAAGCTATTTAACATCACGCTAAGAGTTACGACCCTTAGGAGCTGAGCAAAAGGATAAAATGTCAGATATCACGTGACCGTGTTATTACAGCGTTGTTTTTTTTGTTTATAAATGATTGACATTAGTTACATATAAGTATTACAACAGATTATAATTATAATTAGTAAAGACGTAAATCTCAACTCTCACAAAA
>WHPZ01577096.1:0-20212 GCA_016617965.1 Macrosiphum rosae
TATTTGATTATGGAAAAAGCTTTAAGTTTTGACATAATAATCGAATACCTATGAAATTTTGAAAATAAATTTACCAAAACGTTGTACTTGTATTAATTATTATTAATACTTTTGCTACACAATTTTGATGGACTAACAAAATTAATAACAACTAGCAACTAGGACAGGTTAGGACCTACATTATGTTTTTATATTATAATAGTTTAATATAAATTTCATTTAATTTCAAAGTTTTATAAAAAATATAACTTTTTGAATACGCTTATTGAAACACTGAAATATTTGCATATTTTTTTTCTCTTTTTAATACTTCAATTGTGCCATATAATGTGGGTGATTCATTACACCAGTAGCCAGAGTATCGTAATAAAAAGGTAGGTAGGTGAGTTACCGTAAAAAGGTTTCGTACCTTGATTTGTCATATTATTTACTTTCCTAATAATATTAATTGTATTAACCTAAATAAAAAAATGAAGAAATTAATAGGTCCACAGTGGATTTACATATAGGTCCAACATTACTTCAAGGTACGGCACAGTCCGTAAACCCCAGCAAAGAAGTTTAAAAAACTTACTTTCTTTTAGTTCAGTATAAAATTCTCAATGTTTTATTTATGTTTATCAATGATACAGATCCATATCAAAACGTACACGAAACATAATATCGAATAGTACGTTCATAATATAGTCCAGTTTACTCTGTTATTTTTAAAATGTATTTATCTATTATACAATTTAAAGGTAAGATTATTATCTAACTATCTAAGGCATCTTGGTGATCCGGCAGAGGCTTTGATTGATATTTTAATTTTGGAGCAAGTCAAAACATAATATAAAGGTTTTCAAATTTCAAGGTCCATAAAGGTTTGTAATTAAAATATCAATAAACGAGATTCTCTAGATAATAATCTTACCTTTAAATTTTATGAAAGGTATACACTAATTTATATAAATAACCGAGTAAAATGGATTATTGTGAACGTACGATTTGTCTATGTACTCGTATTATAATAGTACATTAGTAGGTACTTTTGTGAGACGGAGACAGCGAAACACGTGCGGGTGTGCATGGCGTCTTCGTAAAATAATATTTTATTTTGCAATATTATTGATTGTTTTCATTCTTATTCCATCGATTTTGTAGACTCATTTATTTTATTTGACGTTAAGTAGGAATATGAAACTAAACGATTCCCATGCATCATTAATAACTGCATTAAATTACCATTTTTCAATACCTACAACGTTTTAAATAATATAATTGCGTGATTAACTTTGATATTAATTCGATGACCAATACAACAGTATAAAATATTATCATTCGATTATTCATCTGGACTAGTCTATATTTTTTTTATTTTAATATAATGTTAGGTACTGTATTAGTGGAAGCACGCGATGAATAGGTACAATCATTAGTCTTATTTTATACGATTGTATAATTTACGTATAGAGCCTAGGGTCAGTACTAAGTATCCATAAATCATTATATGAGTCTGTTAAAAGGAAACTGGTCGTAAAATAAAATTTGTACAACTAAACAATTTCAATTTTTCTTTCATATCGTTTGAGAGTCACAGATTTAAGGTAAGTATAGGACCTGTACATCATTTTATTTTGTTACAAAATATTATGCGTATAGCCGTATAAGTACTATTATTATTCAATATGTTTATATAATTAACGGTTTATAACAGGTAATACAATGAATTGTTTCGAATAATAAAAGAAAAAGTATAGCCAGACGATTAACATACACGATAGCGGTATTGTTGAGCAGATACTCGGTATACTGTTGATTCGATTTAATATACCCCGATACCGTATACCACGACGACAATACATTATAAGGACGTGCCAGTTATACAGCTGTATAACTGATTATTAAGTGTAGGAGTTTTGTTATTATTTTTATAAAAATAATAATAAACTAATCAAAATTTACGATATAATAATTGAACAAAGTAAATAAATAAATAAATGAATAAATAAAATATATTAGATAGGACAGGTACATAAAATGTTAGAAAATAGTTTAAATGATTTTCATGTAATTCTCAGAAAAGTTGACATGAAAAGAGAAATGGGAAATTTTAACATAGGAATAATAATAATATTCTATTTCTGTTTTAAATTTAAAGAGACAAAAAATCATTGAATATTCAATAAAAGTTTCAGATTGAAGTCTATAAATCGATGTTTTTTCTTTCTCCAAAACCGTTAGTGGACCAACAATTATAGAATATATAAATCAATGTCAATATTTAAAGAAAAGTAGTATGGCGTAGGTACTATATAGTACCATACTATTACGAGTGCATCTTACGCGTTAAACCGATCACTGAGTGTATTTCAATATTATGGCCACTGTTCAGCGTCAGAATTTTCTCGAGCGATAGCGCTGTGAAATGAGTTTTTTATTTCAAAAAAATCGTCCCATCGCGTCTATCAATTCAAACGTATACTATTTCGGTAACGACACGTTAACCGCAACTTCTGTGGTGGCAGAAGTCGGGTGCATCATCGCCGCAGCTACACAACTCAACTGTTTAATAAAACAACAAAATATATATCATACACTGTCGTGGTCGTCGACGTAAATATAACTCATCGATCGGACGACAAAACGGCCGTGTTAAACCGTTCCGTACAAATGACCCGCACTGTTCACACAGTCATTAATCTTTGTTACCATATAATATATTATTATTATTATTATTATTCTGTGTACGAGCGATGCAACTCTTCCGCGAGCGGGTTCCAAATAGTGAGGCCCATAACCCAACCGCCGCTGAGGGACAGCGACCACTACGACAACGACGACGACGACGACGATTTGTCATCGGATTAATGTCGATCGCGTATATCCGGACGACATATTGTCATAAATAATGACACAAGTGTGCCACCGCATAATTGGACCGCCGCCGTTTCGAAATTAAATCCCACGAAAAATGACCCGTATTCGTATATTATTATTATACGACTGCTTCTGTAGTTCTGTTGCTGCAGGGGCGGACGAGTGTTGTATATAATTCGTGTGACGTTCGGTTTCGTAGTCGTCGGTCGGACATCCAGAAATGTGAACGGGTGAGCTCACCCTCACATACACACACACACACACACACACACACACACACAAGCACAATAGCATAATTTTGATAAATTTATCGTTCGTTTTTGTTTTTTTCCGGTGGTGGGGGGGGGGGTGTCAAAAAAGATTATATTAACCCCTCGTTCGAAAACGGTATATGCTTTGTTTTAGGCAGCCATTTTTCTTCAGAGTGCTTTAACCAGTAATCTTCTTTGCCCTTTAGGACCCTTTTACTCGACGAATATATAGTACGACCCTCCCCACATAACAACATTCTTCCAGCGCCGCTGCTTTATTAATAATACGATAGTGAATTCCCGAATAAAAACTTATAATTTGACTGGATTATGCACAATTCACCCGACGAAACTTTCCTTTTGTTCGCATCGTTCAAACGATAATATAAATTCGTACAATTTCATTATTTCGACACATATACTGCAGAGTATAAAATATAAGAAGGTAGGTAGCTTGGCTTCGAATTTATTATCGATTTGGAACCCTAAACTACAATTTGGGGGTGCAAAGCGACGAGTTTGTGCCCTCGTAACGCGATACATATATTATTATGGTCACACACACACACACCCTGCATCTCATACGCACACAAATGCATTGTGAAATTAGATCCTGTGTGTCTAAAGAAAAACAAATAACGGTGACGATACCAGTGCTTAAGTTTAAATGTCTATATAGAAACCACCCGCATTAGTTGAGCTCATCATATTATTTCGAAAAAGCGGAGAGCACTAATTTTGTCGAGCCCGGCGCGTAGAACCTTCCCTCGAATACTGTTTCTCAGCTTGCCACCGTAGTTGTGTTGGATGTTATATTATGAATAATATACTTGCCATTCGTTATTTATAAATTTATTATTAAAACCGTTTATATAGGTCCCGAACATAATATTATATCAACACGCTTTAGAACGATATTATAAATTATATTATTATAACAGAAAACGTGCAGCGAACCCTTCCTGCAGCATCGTGTTATTCTGCAATCATAGTCATATTATTATTATTATACCTATATATTATATAGGTGCTTATATGTAACAGATAATATCAGAGGTTTAAATTGAATCGATAGCATTATAATAATATTATATTGTGTATAGTCGCGGGTTCGGCTCGTGACGTCAAACAGTAGATCTCAATCCAGCAACTATACTAAACAGAAGAGATGAAAATATTATTATAATATTATTATTCCACCTTATTATATTATTTCGTTTCGCCGTCTGTTCGGATAATCGTCTCTGAACCTGCGACCTATCATCGGCTACCGAAAAGTCTTGTGCGACGTACTATACGTCTTTCGCGACGAACACGTCTTCAGCACGAACATTATCATACAATACCGACCGCACTATAATGGATTGTGGCGTTGAAATTATTTTAACAACGCTCTTGTTAAATTGAGTTTACTCCAACACAATGAAGAGCCGTTTCTCTTTATTTGCTCTGTGTGCGTGTGTGTGTGGGTGTGTGTGTGTGTCCAAATACAATATACACGTCATGTACATCGATCAAAACTTTACACGCGATTCATCAAAGTATTTTATGGTCTTTTCCGTTTCGATTAGTTTTGCATTTTACGTGCGGGAAGTCGAATGATGGTCTCAATATTCAATAGTAATTCGTTATGAAGCACTGATGAAATGATAAAACATATTATTATGGGCACCTATTCTGAATCTTAATAATATAAAAAATACACAGTGTGTTTTCAAAATATGTGCATTGTACAATACTGTTTTACAAACCGAATTAATATTCTTTTTTTATTAATTAATGACACAATAGTTTTATACTTGAAGTTTGTTTAAATTTATAGTATTAATTATTTTATTATAATTGTATCCAACAAAATCTTTTATAATTGTAATAACGACCCAATTGGGTCCTTAAGGATTCTGTAATAATTGTAAGTATAATATTGTTTTATTGTAGCAATAATATTCTATAATAGCAAACAAATAAAACGGTGTACCCTTCAAAGTTAAAGTATACTGCAGCATTATACTTACACGATTTTATTAGGTAGTTAGGTGATATAAGTTTCTGTAAATAAGGTATTTTTAACAAAATTATAAGAATAGATGAACTATAAAAGTATTATTTTATTTTTATGTATTTTATGTATTTTAAGGGGCTTATTTTAATGTTTTCAGTACGCTTTTGTATACTTTTAAGTTTAAATGTATAACCCCGGATTTGTTTTATGGTTACTTTATATTTATGCTGTTTTAACTAATTTTACTTTATAATAATATCAAAGCTGAGTAAGAGAAAATGTCAGTGCACGCTCACCGAGCAAAATAATATAATTGTACACAACAATTATTAATCTGCTCGGCCTGGTAAATAAATAAATAATTTAACCATAACACGTTTTCTATTAAAATATAGCTGCATATTCTTAGAATGTTAAAAGAAGAAAAAACTGTGTCGGCCCCAATTAAAATTCCGTGTCACCTTCGTATTCCCGACACTCTGTTTATTATATTATATAATATATTATCATAATGACGTGTGTTAATTAATCAACAACATATTAATTATAACCGCACTGCAGCGGTTGTTTTTTTAGATCTAAATTTACGTTTAGTGAAGAATCATAACTGTTAGAAAAGAATACTTTATACAAATTTTTTTAATGTTTTATTTTTGATTTCTTAAAAAAAAATGTAATTTCCTGACCTAAGGACGTAATCTAAGCCTATAGCTATACTGAAGGACATATTATTGACTATTGTATCATACCACTTTCAGGCTTCAGCTAAACTGAAAATCGGTACCTAAAAAGTATTGTTGCTATATATATATTAGTATATTACTACACATTGACGAACGGCCTATAACCTTTTACCTACATGTTAATAATGAGCTACTCTGCCGGAAGGAAACGAATGGATTTCACGGTTAAATCTCCTCGGATGCTTTGTCGACAGTACCTATTTAACATAATAATATTATACCGATATACACGTGTAGGCATGGACGTAATTAAGGGGCTAGGGCCCTAGTGGCTTATTCACTCATAGACGATTTTAGCCCCCTGTAAGTTTTTACTTTTTGCTCCTTCCTGGTTAAAACATGCTAATCACTTGTATAAAAAAAAAATGTACTTATCTTGAACTCTCCAGTTTCAATACACATTACACATATTATGTAGATTGTATGTATGCCAACGGACGTACATCATTAGGCGTTTCACATAATATAACAAATCGTCATTCAATTTATTATTTAAAAGAATCAATTTGTGTGGTTATACGCACTTAGTCACGGTAATCCATGTATAATATTATCCCAGTTGTACAGGATAGCCTTAAAATACGGTAAAAAAAATACTTCGTATGGATATTCGACAAAATCAAATAAAACGTTTTGACAAATTTTAACAATATAAAAAAACAACATAACTAATGTGAACGAATCATCCACATGGACAGTCGTCATATGCAATATAGGTAAAGTTTCGGCGACTTTTCACGGCGGCATTGGCCAAAGTAGCTTTGTATATTGCCTGATTTCTACTTTGGGCCGTCACATGCCGAATTGCTGGTTCGGTGACTAGTCCCAAAGTGTTTTCCACGGTTGGCCGATCTGTTTCAATGTCGGGTAGTGGAAATTGTTTGATAATCGTTAAGGAAGATGTGCCACACCGAACATGTCGAACGGGTACTCGAAAAGGCCAGGTTGAGGCTGAGCCTGAGGTTTTGTTCCGTCGGTTGTCGGTCTAGTCTAACATAAGTCGATTCGTCGTCATTGACGTGGGAGAAGGCACGACGTTGGGGTCGCCTTGACGGACACTGCTCGATGGGCGATCCATAGCCCAGGCAGATCCGACACGACGATACTAGCAGCACTCCCGAGCGCGTTCTTCGATGCTTCGAAGATCGTCATGCAATCGAATACGATCGTCCAATTGAACGTCTTTGGTATCACAGACATTGAGAAAAATATCATGTTTAACAGATTTAAGATTTATTTTGGTAACTATAAGCAAACAATAATATGCGTATAGCTCTGAACAGTAGTGAATGGTGATGTATGATCTGAGTAATTTGTTTGAAATAAAATTATTTTGTTTATTTTGATGTTTCCATGGAAAGATATTACCAGATATAATATTATATACTGCCAATTTATTACAAAGCAAATACTATTTCAAATAAAATAACATCAGTATTTGTAAATTATTAATTTCTAACTTAGTGCATCCTCTCCTCCTCCACACAATCCAGAATCATAATACGACATTTTGTTTTATAATAAATTTGAGTGGGTATTATTTTATACAACCCAACAAATTAATATTATAAACCTTAAAAAGTACGTGTTGCAAGTGTGTGCGAATTAAGTGAAACTCTTTTACAGAGGGTACAGAGGGAAAAAAGATTGTCGCCTGTCACGGTCGAATATATGGTTCATATTGGGAATTGGAATACAATAAATTTCAACGCATTATCTGTTATCTTTTCTAGATAATTTTAAATTTATCTGTGCACAACATTGATGCGAGGTCAGTGGCCGCGGCAGTTACGATTTTTGGTCTCACTCGGCTGAACTCATGGATCTGAGTTACGCTACCACGCCTATAAAAGTTTCACTTCAAAAACATTCATGGGCCATGGGTTTAATGTTTAAATTAAATATAAAATAACGAATATTCATAACATAATGTTTTATTAATATTGTGAACGTGCCATGCACGATACCATGTATTAACACTATTATATGAATTATGTCACAAAACAGATTCATAATAATTAAATAAAAAAAAAAAACATTTTCTTATAATATTATTCATAATGATAATGTACCGTCAAAAACGTTAATAGCAACTATAATTAATTTCTTGAATATTAAATTTATGAAATTTTACATCACTAGGCGTTAACGAAATACAATTCGCCTCTCGTCCCGTGCAGACGAGTTGAATTTCGACGGTGTTAAGGACCTGCAACAACTTTGTACACCGCTTCTGTCAGGCGACGGCCCCTCAAAGGCCAGCGGACAAAATCGTGACAAATCGCCCGACGCCGGTCTGGGAACGATGAGTATATAAGCGAAGAACGGCGGCGGACCACACGTTATTCGTTTGGTCGGCGGCGGCTATAGTCGGTCTGTCAAAGTCCCCGGCGGACCCGAGGGTGGTAGATTTACTGCGGTTTAATGCGGTATCGTCGGGTACACAATATATAGTATGCAAGCACTTGCCGATGTATTCCGCGTTAAAATAAACGTCCGTTTGTCGCACTCGTCTGCGTATTATTTATAGGCGTCGTTAACACGTGTTGATGATTTGTCAGCGGCCAGTTACGTCTCCATCTCTGCAGCTGCCCCCTCTGCAGCGCCTCACTCAGCTCCGATCGGCTCCTCCTCGTCAACTCCTACGGAAGTCCGCACCACTACACTCGGGCCTGCACCGTACAATATTATACTCGTGTAAAGTCGTATCGTATGGCGACATTAAAAATACCCACGCACACTAACACTCGAGTCGGATTTTTCGGCTTTCTTGGCAACCGGCCTGTTGTTTTCTTTCGGCCCCATTGGGAACGTCTCCCCCGGACGGACGTCCTCCCCTCGGACCCGCTCAGACCACGGCCGTTGCCGTCGCATCCGATTTGGCACCGAAACGCACCGAAAACGCCGTCACCGCTGCACAGTATTGTGTATGTATATTGTAGTTGCGCTGCCATTGCATCGGACTCGTCTTCGTAATCATTATTATTATTATTATTATTATTATTGCAGGGAAGTCAGTGCAAGCGGCTATATAAAGGAAGACGTAATAATTAAAATAAACTTTATTATTGTTACCATTATTATTATACTGTCCTTTACCACGCACGTTTGACATTACCGCACGGTATCCGACCGCCAAAGGGTTATACGATTTCCACGTGTCGTTTTTCATTAAATTCTGTACAACTATATGATATATATATATAGGCACTCGTATATATATATATATTTAGACATATTATATATTATTGTTTTTTCTGTGGTTTTTTCGTCTAATTACTGCGCTCTGATATTATTATATTCCCCGGACGTCCTCAACGAGACACGTGCGACGAGCACTTCAAACGAACGATACGGCACGTACGATTTTGTTATTACAGATTTCCAGCAAAGAAACCCCATAAAAGTCGTAGGTACGCTAAAACGCAGTTTCGACGACGTCCTCTATAATGATATAAACGTTCACATAAATGCCTATAGCTCGTTATCTGCCGACAATATCACTCTTTAAATAACCCTGACTCTGAAGCTTCTCGAGCTACCGAATCCCGCCGCGATTAAATAATTTTATCCTATATAGATACTATGCATGCGTATGTGTAGGTAAGCGTACTATGCTTGAATAACTGGGTTCTATTATATTATAATAGATGGTCGATAACGTAACATGACAATAAATGATATCTATTATAATACATTATACATATTTCAATCTATTGAATTGTTAAATTTAAATAGTTGATATATTATGTTATTATTTATCTAAATACCAAAATTGGGTTCATTATGATATTAAAAACTATTAATTCATTTTCTTAAGTAAGTTAGCTGAAGTTTCGTCTGTTTGTTTTTATAATTGTATTGTTTTTTGTAGACTTCTAACGACCACGGTTGCACAGTGGACGGTTGCTAGAACTCATCCATATCCTACGATTACTTATTTATTGTAAAGTAAATGTCCAAAGAGATCAAGAACAATACAATATCTAGGTACCTACCTATTAATAGTTTTAAAATATAATATATAAATAATAAACATGATACAATAAATAATGCTGTAGTTCATAACAGTAATACTTTATAATATATTTTATATTACATTAGTATATTATAATTAATTACAATATTATTTAACTGTACAAAATTACAAATTAAAGTAAAAATATAATCAGTTTATAAAATTAGCTGAGATGAGATTGTGGAGGTTGAATAACAATCAATCGAGGGAAACAAATATTAGTTATATCAAACAAAATTATTTGGCATACATTCACTAGAGATTCGATCAATGAGATTAATATAGAAGTACGACAGATAGGAATTGAAAATGTTGGACAAAAGCTCAATAGGTATTATGGGACTTGTGAATTCAATAATCGCAGTAAATCAAGATAATATAAAGCATTTACAAGTTTGGACTTAAAGCGTAGATCGATAAACTTGCGACGCAGGAGGCAAGAGAATCTAAATTAAGACTAGTCTGGGTAGTTGATAGTATAGAGGAGTATACTTGAGGAGGGGTTTCGATCAACAATTTGCCGTACCTATATCTTATAGCCAATGAGGCATAATATTGTGCACTAAAAGTACCTACCAATTTAGATCTCGTATGGATAGAGCAATATAATATAGCTGGAGATATAGGAATCATAATAAAATAATATTTAACTCCTATCTGCGAACTAAACATTATTAGTTAAGTACCTTAAGTACCTACGGTATTATCTAAATACGCCATGAGTCCATAACCTGGGTGCAATAATTATTTATCCTTAGGTACTCTAGATACCTATTCAATACGTGCTTCATTCCTTAAGCGTTGTGGCAGTTGCAAGTACCACACAGTTTGTAACAGTCCTGCCCCGCACCCCCTGCATAAGTACATTACACTACCCCACGGGCGTTTCCGATAAAGTCTGTGCGTGCTGACCGTTTTAGCAGCTACAACTACACAGAACAAGGGCTGAGATTTGTGTTTTTGTCGACCGTGACCACTTTACAGCGACATCATTACAGTCGTGTGCACGTTATAAATTATTTTCTATGGTCCCGAACTCGATGGATATCATATTATCAAATATCGAAAATGAAAACCAATACCCCACCGTCCGTATCGTCGTTTTATCCCTGCAGTACGTCACGTCAACGCTGCACTTTCAAGTCTGTGGAAATCATCAGGAGAAAAAACGCGCCCTACCAGCTGATAAAGCAGGAATACTCCTAGATATATTCAGGGACGGTCGACGAGCAGAACCAAAATGGAACGAATTATTAATATCATGGCATTTGAGTACATATTAAACGTAAATATAATATTACTATAATTCACGCCGAGCTCTACATGGGCCACTGAACTACAGTGATAAGAAGGTACTACCTCCCGGGATGGCACACTCGGACAGTTCGTATTCAAACCCCTATAAAACCTCCAGGCTCCCAATACCACACTACCCCATGGGCGTTTCCTATAAAGTCTGTGCGTGCTGTGTGTGTGTTAGTAGATACTATACAACTACACCGAAAAGCGGCTAAGATTAATTGTGTTCTTGTCACCTCGGACAACTACGACCGCAGTAAAGTCGTGTGCATATAAATGATTTGCAAAGGTCTTGAGTTCGAAGAATATCATAATATCGAATATTCTAACCCGTCTCTTGGCATTGACGCTGCAGGGTGAGAATAATCAGCAGGAGAAACACACCCGACCCACCGACTAAATGGAAGCATACCTATTATAATATCTGGGTAGGTATCCCGATTCCCGAAGCTGGTCGCCGCTCAGGAACAAAGGAGCGCAAATTATTCACCGTAAGTATATTATGTGTGCGTATATTATTAAACGTTGACACGTAGACATAATAATATTATAATATATTATACGCCGAACTCACGGGTCACTGAATTACAGTGATAATATGCACTACAGCACGGGGTATCACACGCGCTTTGCACCACACTTCCACCGCGGACATTTCCGATAAAGTATGTAAGTTTTGACTGTTAGTGCAGCTACACCGAACATCAGCTGACATTTGTGTTTTTGTCATAGTGCAGGACAACTACATCAGAACTTAAGCATACAAACGATTAGCTAAATAGATTCGAGTTCGAAGAATATCATATTATTATTAATGCACAACATCAAAACGAATCAAAACGATAGGTACTCCGCCGTCGCGTTGTCTGGCCGACCACGTTTCAGTCGGAGCTGCAGTTGTGAAAATAATCAGGAGAAACTCGCCCGACCTGCTGACAAAGCGGGAGTATACCTATACCTAGGTATCCCGGAGGCTGCGGTCGACCGGCACTCGGCAGGACCAAAAGAGAACAAATTTATTCTCCGTAGGCATATTATGTGCTCGCATATATCAAACGTAGATATAATAATAAAATAATACACGTCCAGCTCTACACGGACCACTGAATTACAGTGATAAGTACTAAAACACGGGCGATGCAGTCGGTCCGGCGAACATCCATCGTTCGTGTGTATATATATATATAATATATACATAAGTACAATATAATTATATTACTATATATTGTGCGTACTGCATTGCACGTGTCGTCCGGGTAAATTGAATTTAAGTAGAAAATAATGAATCGCCGGGCTTCCTAATGCCGCCACACGGCGACCGCCACCATATTTACCGACCATTTCCCATGTGTATATTATATATATATTGTGTGTGTGTATTATACGCTATTATACCGCGTTTTTCCCGCGGTAAACCGGCCGACCCCCCTCCCCCTCCAAAGAGTAATAATTAAATACTAATTTGACGTAATCATTCGGGTTAACGCGATTTTTCAATAAAAACGAATACCATCATCCAATGTCCAAATGACAACAGCCCGCGCGGCGTAAGACCTACGTATTATACTGCTATATCATGACTGCAATGACCTCTATGTAATATGCAGTTGTATAATAATAATAATTATATTATATTATATTATATTAGGGTAGTAATACTAGTATAGTGGCAGCAGTATTTTTTATCTGAAAAACACGACTGGAAATAATCATAATTTCTGTGTGCCGAGAGCGAAAAAACAACGGGAACGACGTTTCCATTTAATTTCGTGCACAGCACCTAACGCGTGTAAGGCCTCTGATGATAATCTCGCGTGTTATTGTAAATAATTATTATTTTCTGTTTTCTACCATTTTAGTGCCCCGTTAATCACCGGCGGTCATTCCGAAATCAAAACCCATTCCCACCGTAATATATTACTATACTTATTGTGAAATAGTTACAATATACCTACCAACTATTGCAGGTCACATTGTTCGTTAAAGCGTCATAAGTCATAACTCTTAAACAAAGTACTTATAGGTATTCGACGGAGCAAAAGTTGACAGTTTTGTTATCGAAATAAAATGAAAAGCAAACGCATTATAAGCTGTACGAACAATTACTACTAATTTATATAAAATATTCATATATTCCGTATTATGTATTAGTGTATTATATATTTATATAACTACATATTTTAAAACTTTAAACCTAGACAAATAAAACTTAGAACTACTATAGTTTTTTTGTTATAAAATGAGTTATAAAAAAGATCATAAAAGAAAATATTATTTCTCTTATGATTAAAATGCAAATATATTTACTCTTATAATGAGCTATTTGTGTAATAATTTTCAATCATTTATGGTTAATAATTTTTCAGAATTATTATCCTGAACTTATCATTTAATTGAATTATTATATTAACAATTTTTTTTTTTAATTCTATATATTTGAGTATCAGCATCTTTTTCTGAAACTTTGAATTAGGTTTCATTAAAAAGTTAGATTGAAAAAAAAAATACTAAAACTTTAAATCTTTATGATTTATATTTATAATATATAGTATATAAGCACTTTAAAGAAGCAATATTACGAGAACGAATTTTTGAAAAAAATTCATATTTTATATTCTATCTTAGGTAAAAATTACTGAATAAATTTATCATACCAAATATAAAAAATAAAACGAAGCATAGTCTTACAAAATATTAAACCGTTATTTTTTAAATTGTATATATATCTATTTTATTATTTTATTAGTATGTACAATAGATACATATTAAATTATTTAAACGAGAAACGTAAATAAAAAAATATTTGTATTGCACAAAACAATTATCAGTGTTTGTTTTTTTTTAAAGATACTTAAGAGGACATTGTACCCACGCATATTGTGTTGTCTCCGTTTTACTAACTTGTGTGGACAAGATGTACCAAAATGTACGTTTGGTAGTTTCAATTTTGTGTTGTTTGCTTAAATAGGTGAGTGACCTAACATATCACTAAACTTATATGTAAAAATATTATTTGTGACCTCTCGACGGCTCTAGACGATATTTTAAATTTTAACTTATATATAAGAATTTAAAACATTAAAATGTAAAAATACTCATAACAGTCATAACACACTTAAGAATAAAAATATTTTAAAGACCAACTTTAGATCACAGATGATGTTCTTAGTTTTTTACATTCGAGTTTGATAATAGGTATAGATTTATTCACTCTAATTTTAAAGCTAACAACGTACAATAGAGACGGAAACATGGTATGATCTCCATTAGTTAGACCGCGAAGACAACACATGTGCGGGTGTATCGTCCTCTTAAATAAATTATAAAACTATTTAATAAAACTCATTTGATCTTCAATCCCTTTAATATATTAAAAGCGTGTTCAAGTAGAATTCATTATAAATACATTTTTACATATTTTCTAAATTATATATTTGACGAATTGATATTTCAGTTTTTAAAATTAATTATAGTAAACTGCAATGCACTTTTAACATTAAACATTATAATATATATAAGCTAAAGTTCAAAATGTGGAAAAAAATTATGAAAACTAATCAGATTTCTGTATATTTTGTTGATTCTAGAGATTCTTCTGGTATTCTACACATAATTACACTATGTTCACTACCATAGATGAGTGTTTAAAATCGACATTTTAGTTGTGTACTACTGTAGTCCAATATAAAGATATAATAATATGCCACTCGATATAACTACCACGACAATTGCCGAAAACTTAATCATATGATATGAGAATTTCTTTTAGAATAATAATTAATGTGGATAATATATTATACTCGTCTTATAATAAGACCAATAATCGTGGATTCCATTATCTTTTATACTATTTAGTATATTCCATATACAATTTTATACCCACTCTTCTTTCTGTTTTTAAGTTAGATTTCTACACTCGTAGTATAAGAGTCCTTGACGAATCAAAAATCGTCAGTAAAATATCATCATTTATAATATGGTATAATAATATATTATATGAGATGCGTAATACTATAATAGACATATTTTAATCAAAAACAAATCCACTGTTCAATCATTATCGATTAATATTACACCCAGCTCGAATTTTGACAACAGCAACTACAACAACAACAGCAACGTCATTGTTGGCATTTCAGTGTGGTAGGTATAGAGGTACACATAATATTATCATGTACAATATAAAGGTATGTATATGATAATATACGCCGAATTATTGTTCTTGTGAACTTATATACACACACAATACACTTATATAACATGTATGGCGTGTGTATAATATATAATATGTGGTTCGCACAAATGAACATCGATCACAAGTATATATGTATAAGACGCACTGGAATATTAAACTTCACCCCGCACACACATAATATAATGTGTACATGCATTATACCACACTCTTATGTACACGCACATACAGTACATGTACCTATGTATATAAATAATAATATTTCGCTTTTAGAGGTATGAAAAATTAAGTTCAATAACTGTCCGTGTACCAATTTGTGAGGAGATAACGAATTTTGTTGGTTTTTTTTTTTTTTTTGTTTATCATGTTTCTGTTTTCGTTTGAGTAATAATTTTAATACAACGTCGGCGCGGCGGCGGCCGTATCTCAGACGTGTCGGAGCCGCGAGTGAATGATGGGCACTGCGTCGCTGGCGGTGGCGGTGGAGGGAAAACCACCTTGCAGCCCAAACATCTCGAATAATAATGTTTTTGATAAATGTTTTACATTGTTGTATGCACTCCGGCGTGTAGTAAAAAGAAAGAGAAGGATAATAAACGATAGCGATGTTGTGGACAGAGGGGTGGTGTGGGGAAGAGAGAAAAAAATTAACGCAAAAAAAAAAATGCAGTAGCGCACATCGACGACGACGACGATACGCGACTCGTTTTGAAAAACCGAAGACGCTTTTACCTTTAATAATATAATATTGATGGGACCTTTTAAGGCACACCTTTACTGCTAATGCATTTCCGTTTCTCCACATAGTACCTACGTTTGTGTGTGAGTGCATGGAGCGCATATAGTGTTGGTATAATAATAATAATATTATTATATACCCTGTATGGTGCGCGTGTCATTGAAAAAGAAAACCGAGAGAAAAATTATTAAGTAAGTACGCGCACGACTGCAGCTGCACACAGTGTCTTCGAAATACGTCGTCTTTGGATAATAATAATACCACTCGTTATACTTTGTGATGTTGTTTGTATATTATTTTATACATTTTTTTTTAGTTTCTTAACGGAACCATCTTGAAAGCGCGGGCAATACGCACTTGGTTTGTGGTCCTAAACAGAAATTCGGTTATACCTACGTGTGTTCCCTTTACCATCGTCAGCAAATCTTTGAGGACTAAAAAAAAAAATTATTTTCTAGTAAAGTATAAGAAAAATAAAAAAAATAACTAAAACGCAAAGTTTGTTAAATTATCGAGAAAACTGTCGATGCTTTTAACCTTGAACTCTCACTTCATGTCGAAAAACAATACGGATTATCATCTTTTTATATTAAGTTCTCTAATAAAATAATTACGACCCTTGGCTGGAGATTGATGACAAAATCCTTTTTTAGTTTTTTTTTTATTTTAATTTGATATTATCTTAAAATTTTTATTTTTGATCTAATATTGTTATACTATGTTGGTACACTTTCAATGAGATATATTATTTTACAAGATACAAATCAATCGGAATACACATTTCATTAGCTAGGAGATTTAAGTTCAACGAGTTTTCGACAAACTTACTTTTTGTTGCCATCTATACATAGTATACATACCTTCAGGCTTCAGGTACCTATCACACATGAATAAAATCAGTTGTTTTTAATATTTATTAAACTAAGTGTTATAAGGAACAAAATTCCGAAATGAAGGTCTCATTTTCTTCTTTAATTATAAACAATAAATTGTTATGCATTAAAATTTGCTCAATGAGTAATGATATTACAATATTCAAGTATGTTTCTATAGACTAACATGTTAAAAAAAAATGTAACTGTCAACGTTTCTACTAAGATACTATTACTATTAATACGAATTATATATTTGAGTCTGGATTAAAACTCAAAGCGTAAGCTATTAAAAGCTATAATACCAAAAAAAATATGAAATCGTTAATTCGAGTAGAGTTATACTGCAAGAATAAATACAATAAATGTATTGTTGTTCAGATGAATATTTTATTTATTTATTATATTAAAAAATTAATTAACTTAGTAGGTACCTATATACTAATTCGGTTTTTACTATTTTAAATTTCCCAGGAAATAAGTTAGTTATTTACATTTTACAATATTGTTTGTGACTACATTTTTTTCCCTTTTATTTATAAATGTTTAAAAAAGATTTAACTCATATTCACGCCACGCTGTGCTGGTTACAAACATCAAATGTAAAATCGAGTTAATAGGTTTATACTGCAACAATCCACCAGTAAAGTTGTATTAGGATGGATAGAATAATTAAAACTCAAGATATCCATAAAGACTACGTTACGAACCATTTAATGTCAGGTTGGCACAACACTCGTCATAATAATAGATGTTAAGATATTATGACAAGTATCAATTTTGTAAGATACTAAGATGTAACATAAAAAAAAAAATAACTAAACAATAGTAGTTCATAAACTAGGTCAGTTCCGATTCATATGTACAAGTTTAAATTTATTTTCGTTTGCCAATTTATTGTGCTCGAAATGTGCCTATAAAATTAACTTAAAACAAAAATCAACTTTTTTTATATTATTATACTACATAAATGTTACACTATCTACAAAAACAAAAAGAAAATCTAGATTGAAACTTACACTATAATTTATTATTATTCTATATTTCTATATAAATCTAACAGAAATGTTTTCAAACCAGATTAAACGTCATATGCAATTTATAACTAGAAAGAAAGAATTATTACTTATGGTTATGAAAGAAAATCAAAAAAAAACCCCAAATTTTATAAAATATACATCATTATGTTAAACAGAACACTAAAGGGGGACGAGATGGCCGAGCGGTCTAACGTGTCGGCTGCGGCGCTTTCGATTCTCGATTTTTTCTCCGGGCAAGTCACGGTGTCCGGAAAACAAGTGCCGCCATCCCCCACTCCGGGGCATGGCAGAAACCTACGGGTGCCCCATTCGAAATTCTGCCAAAAAATACACCCACGTGTAACACACCTACCGTTCCAAAACCTACAGTACCAACCCCCCTCCCAATGGCCTAAGTTGCCGCGGGATAATTAATAAAAAAAAAAAATTAAAAAACACTAAAATTCTAATTAAAGAAAAAATTATAATGACTGTTAAAATAATAATTTTCTCGGTTGGTTAGTATGTCATATTGTTTAAAATAAAAGTTTTTTATGTGTTTAATTTTACTATAGGTAGTATAGGTACCTACCTATACAAATTAATTATATCGAAGGTTATCCCTTAATTTTATAAGCATGCAAAGAGTATTAAGCGTAAATACATGTTTGAAAATTATTATTTATTTTAATGAAAACAATTTAACACTACCACAATACAATATTAATAATTAACTAAAATTTATAAAAATGGTTTTACTGAATATGCAACATCCATTATAGGTATTACTACCTTATATGACATTTAATAATAATTATGGTATTCCAAATCAGATAATTAATTCAATGAATTTTCATAGTACTTATAATATTTTGCTATAGTTTGTTAATACTCTTAAAGTAAATAATATATATTATTTATTTGGTATACTTATCAGTTATCATATTTGGGCATATTCGACTATTATTTGATTAAAATTAATTATGTGTGTTTCAGTACAAGATTGAAAATGATGAGTATTTAAAGGATTTTTTTTTCAAATTTTACTCAATATACGATATTCCATTAAGTTTCACCCGATTTCTCGAGATCTTATTATCTAATTAGTTATAATTATGGAATAAGGAAAATAATTGCACCCGTGATACTCATGGTATCAAAGGTGTCAAATACAACTAAACTTAGGTGTCCCTTGTTTTCCCCGGTTTCCCCGTGTAAATAGTCTTAAAATATATCGACACTGACGAAACGGACAAAACACAACGGGTAAAGAAGCCATTACATAATGGATCGATGTGGAGTGCTGGCCGTTACAATTAGCATCTTATCGGTCGGACAGCGTGCAAGTTAATACATAACATTACTCGGTCGACTTGGCGCGGATGCGAAACTTGTACATTGAATTGGACTGAATCAGAACGGTAAAAACTAAAAACTTTGCCGAACAATACGTCGAGTTCGATGTGAACTATTCCCGAGGACGAGGGTCCGAAAAGAGAATAGAAAAACTTTTCATTCTTTCTTCTTCGACGAACGGAGCCCTTTCTGCGCGCCGGCCGTTTTCCCGGGCGAGTGGATATATAATATTATTGTTTTGGTTTTAAACTGAATTGTTTTTCGGTGGCTGGGGAAGCAGTTGGTAACTCCGAATTGATGACAAATGCCCCAGAGACGTCTCCGATATGTCCCTCGTAACAAGGGGATTAATTGGGATTAATTAAAGACCGATGCCCTTGTCAAAGCACTATCCGACCGACTGGTGAAGCGCACGGACGCGAAACGCGTCGGAGAATGTCGCGAAGGAATTCGTTGGGGAAATAAATAAAAATATACAAGTGAAAAGCCAATGATATTACTAAGTTTCCTCCTCCGGCGGCGTTATGTTATAAAGATCATTACCGTTGACTTTTCATAAACGGCATTTATAAAACTCAAATGCAATTTTCTTAAATGGAATATATAGCTACTAATATACGATTACTCCATCAGTGCAGATAAATTGACTGCATTTTATGCACAAACGTTTTATTATTATACATTTATTTATTTCTTCCGTAAGCTCTACAATGTTCACAATAACTCAGACAATCGTTTTCTGAACAGTTAACATCAAGTAGGTAGGTAGATCCTTCAAGACGGTAAACATAACATCAATACCAAAATTAAAAATTAGTTCGTCGTTATATTAAAATTTATAATATTTCAATTTTCAGTATAA
>WHPZ01577100.1:0-20640 GCA_016617965.1 Macrosiphum rosae
GTGTACCTACTACCTACATATTATTTTTGAATAATAATTATACTTAAATTATAATAACCAGCTACAATACTTAGTACTCTAAATTATAATGACAACATTTCGAAAGTGTTAATATCAACAAGCTTTTATTTGGGGGTAAATAAGTGTATAGCTGCGCTGAAAAGTCTTTCAAAAGATAATGTTATATATAAATATAAAAAATCGTTTTATAGTAAGAAAATCATCTAAGTAATAAATTCAATTAAGTAACTAATCTTCACTGAATTAAACAAAACTCAAGCCTCGAATTTAATAATGTTTAAATGTCTAGATTAATTTGAATCTAAAGTTATTCGATTTAGGTGGATTATTTTGTTTGTGTAAACTGGAATAAAAGTCATAATCGCTCTCATCACTTTTTTCATCAGCATTGTTATGTAAAATTTTAAAGTAATATAGTAGATAATTAATTAAGTAAAGAAACACATTGTACACAACACTTTACAGAAAAAAAAAATAGAATTTACAGTTCAACACTTACTAGTACTATGCCAACCTATCTATCAAATATGAATTAGTCTGTCTGAATGCAAATTGTCAAAAATAGATATAAAGAGAATAGCTATGTTAATATGTTGTTATTATGAATTGTGTAAAAATAGGTGTGGATATATTAATGATTATTCGTTTATAATTTACGAATAATTAGGTATATATGTAATTTTATGAATTCGATTTGGTGGGCGAGGGTGAAGGTTAGCCTTCCACATTAACTCGTGAACAATTTTATTATTAATGGGTGTCTACTAATATTTTAAACAGTTGCTTCACATAGAAGAAGAAATGTTGACTCCACCAGTTTTGTTTAGGTACTTAACTGTAAATTATGTATACCTATATATGTTTCCGAATAAACGATTTTGGTTTTTTGTCCAACTCAAAAACAAATGACCGTAGGTACATTAAATTTTGATTGGTTGTTTGTATTTGCATTTTCTATACATGATAACATTTTCAAAATATTTTGATTTATTTTGAACAGTTGAGGGACATTTTCATTTTCCATTTTTTTTAAATTTTTTTTCTAAAAATATTAATAATATTTTATTTGTTGGTTAATAAAGCTTGAGAATTTAATAGAAGGCTCCTAGTATAATGTTTCATAGGTAGATGAAAAATATTAAAAATTATTAGTCACAGTTTTTTTTTTACAAGCATTTAAAGTTCAAAAATTGACAAAATATGGAAAAATCACGAAAACTAGCAAATTATTTTGAGTTAAGAATTGCTAAACATTTTTTCTTTTTAAATTTAAGATTTTAAAATGTAATACAAGATTCCTTATAAGATTTTTTACATTTATCAAAAAAAAAAAATGTCCATAAGAAAGTCAAATTAAATTTTTATGACCGTTTGAAATTCAAATTTTTACAACATCGGATATTCACTCGGTTTTCCCATGTGGCGATTTCCTTATTTTGTTGTAATTCAAAAACGAATAACTGTAGACACATGCAAATTTCACTGAATGGTTATATTAGCATTTCCTATACACCATACACTTTTGAAAATATTTTGTCTCTTTTTGAGCTGTTTAAGGACATTTTCAGTTTTCAATATTTTTAGTTTTTTTTTCAATAAATATCAATAAAGTTTTATCTGTAAAGCCAAAAAGTGTAAAATTTAATACAAGGCTCCTGATATATTGTTACAAAAGCAATTGAAAAATATTAACAATACATGGGCACAATTTTTTTTTTTATAAGCATTTTAAGTTCAAATTTTCACAAAATTTATCACATTTAAAATTTAATAATAGTTTTGTAGTTAAAAATTTATAAAATGTTCAACGTTTATAGCTAAGGATTTAAAATTTAAAACAAGATTCCACGTAATTGGTTTATATATAAATTACTTTATTTATAATCATCAAATATACTTCCTAATATCATAGGCTGACTGACCGTTTTCGCTCAGAATTGTTTTTCTTGTATTTAATGATATTATATCATTGAATTCAAATTTAACACCATCCATTACAGTGACCCACTTGTAACCTACTATATAGCAAAGCGACTTTTTTTTTCACTACTTTTTGAACCGACAGCAGGGGAGGGTCTGTTTAACATGTATCACACACAATAAATCACATACATATCATAAATAATTAACCAGGAAATTGTGGACTGAGCTTTGTCACCTAGTACTGCCTAGTCTCGTTTTTCGCTCATATTCTCGGCCCTGTGTCGCACGCACCCTCCGCGCCGGCTTGGAATCTCGTTCTGCTGATTTGAAGCGGCTCTAGCTTCACATCCTGTTTCTTACGGCTAAGTATGCCTTCAACTATTTCATAGAAGGCCTGCCTGGTGCTCTGAGAGGCAGCCTGTATTTGATCGTTAATGTACATGTGGGACCACATAGCAGATCCTGTAAGTCACTTGAAATGACTTTTAGGTTAAATATGAACCCGTATTGATTCCCAGTGAGCACAGCCGAAAATTGAGTGTTCGGCCGTATCCATTGGCATTAGGGACAAGCCATGTGCATAGGCTATTCTATTCTTGGTATTTACAGGAAATTTAAATGTTAGACTTTTTATAGTTTGTTTTGGATTTTTGTATGATAAATTTTTAAGTTGAGGTAAAAATGTTTGAAAAATTAATGCAAGGATCATATAAGTTTTTTTTACTTGAAAGAAAAAAAGCGAATTCGTTAATTTTTTATTATCGCCTATGTTTTAATTTCGACGAAATTGGATATTATTCACGTGTAAAATAACGATCTCGTCAAACGATTTTCTTATTTTGTTGTAATTTGAAAACGAATAACTGAAGAAAAGTTATGTGGGGTCAGAGCCTAACGGTTCTAGTGCCTAATAGGGTTATAAAAAATACAATCTTTCAATTTTAAAATTCATTTCATGAATATTACGAAGTTTATAGTAATCGAATGTTGTTTTATATTGGTTAAACTTTAGGATATCAAACATTACAGTTATCACTATTCAAAAAGCCAATCAGTTATTTACTCGTGTTTTTTTTAAATCGACGATAATTAAACGGTTTAGTTAACCCACCTAAATTGCTCAAAATCATTTCAAATTAAATAAATAAAGGTTATTTTATATTTATAATATTATTTCATTTATGAATTATGCTAATTGTATGATACAAATGAATATTAGCCGATTATACACTTCCCCCTGTTAAGTTTCACACTGGGAATGTGCGACATAATTTATGGGGAAAGTGCGACATGCCTTATTTTGTTAAATAGTTAAAAAGATTTTATAAATAGTGTTTGTGACTAAAATATTTATGAGTTACAAATATTCATTTTTAAATATGTAAATAGTTGACATTTATATCAACCAATACTTAAAAAAACTAATATGTATTAACTATAAACTATAAAAAACTGATGGTCGGTTAAATCTTGATAAAATTAAGATAATTGAATTCTTTCAACGGAATTTCTTTCAAGATTTTCATTAGTTTATGGCACTTGCCCCGGCCAAAGAATTGCTTGTATGCAACTTCATTAAAAGTAGCGGTTTTGCACTTACCCCGGTAGCAGGGAAAGTGCGAGAAATGTTTTTTCTTTTTGAATAATTTTTCAAAAAAATTATCAAAACATTTTTTTGAATACAATTTGAATTTCTGACACGTTAATGGATACATTAATGGATGATAAAAAACTATGTTCCATGTAAGAATACAGTAAGATAGTATGTTCCATTAAACTGAGATTTTGCAAAACCATGTCCCTGTTATTTTAAAATTTCCTGAAAAAGTGTATATCGCCTTGTTTAGGTATGGTAAAATTTTCAAAATATTTCGACTAAGTTATTTTTACTCTTCTTTTATAAATGTCGATCTAAAATAGTTTGCTCGGTCCAAAAGCTTTAAATACAGCTTATAAGATATCTGGGTAGTGGGTATACAAGGTTTCTCATAAGTTGTTAAATTTAAATAAATTGATAAATTGTTCTCTGCACAGATGTACAGAAGAAAGTTTCCTTATTTGTTTCTCATTTCTCTCTCATACTTCTGTAGTTCTGTACTATGCTCCTAAGATGTCCATCAATGTGTATAAAATATAATGTTGTTTTGTATAAACAATAGTTTTACGCATGTCATCTGCTTTGGAGAGTCAAATCTGTGGTCACAGTATCAACACAATTGATATAGCTCATTAAGGGATTCCATTATACTATATTAATTCAAAATCTGGACAAATTAATGACAATTTTTAATTAAGTCAAGTAAGTTGATAGAAAACGTTCAAAAAAGTTTAAAGTTAATAGTTATCTTAATTTTTTTTTAACTCAGTTAAAGTTACATGGAAATTTACAATTAATTTATTAATATATAAATAGTTTTTACTATGGTTTGAAACAATAAAAAGTAAATGCTTATGCAATAAGTTTCATTAATAATAATTGTATTATATTTATTATTTAATTATTTATAAACTTACGTGACTTGGATTTGATTAAGAGTAATTCGTTATTTATTAAGTTTATATCAATAAAAATCGGTTAAGTTAAAAATTAAATTAATGAATATTACATTTTAACTCGTTTATGCCCAAGCTTGCTTAGTTCTATGTAAATACCTAATACAATGAAAATAATACCACTCTACTGCATTCGTTATGTAAATATTGATGAAAAAATGACTTTATAAAATTAGTACCATTGAAATTTGTATCAGATGATCTTCTTAAATGCTATTATGATTTGACAATCGTTTATTTAAATTTGAAATATGTACTTATTTGAATAAATATTAAATACCCCGTAAATATATACCAATATCCCGTATGAGTAAGTAAATTATTGAGGATAGTTTAAAGTTGAACATTAATTGGACGGTTTTTAAGAGAAAGTGCCTAAGTCAATTTTGAACATTTTCAGTTTATACATTAATTCTGTGTGAAATTTCAAGCCACGCTGAATGATACCACTGTAAATGCCATGTGGGATTTGGTTTACGAGATAAAATAGAATAGGTATGGTAGTAAGTCATTATACAGAATTTTTTTTTTATGAGAAAAGGCCTAAGTCACTAACTATAACTTATTTTAATGAAAAAGGGCATATAAGTCTTATAAAATTACATGCAATAGGTCATAAGTCATTATAATTTGAAGTTTATAAATAAATACTAAAATATATTAAGTAGTAAAATAACAAAACACTTATATATATATATATATATGTATATATATACACCTATATATTAACATGATTATGAGTACACAATTTAAAAAACATTAAAAATTTACAAAGTTATAATGTTTTCTGTGTCTCCTGAAAATTATCAATTTTTGACTAAAGCCCTTTCTCCTAAAAACCGTCCAATTAATAAACTACCTACATATGTGCAATTATATTAATTTAATAAACAAAAATGTTTAAGCATATCAAATTGGTTTTATTACAATTCATAACTGTTAAGTATATTAATTTAACAAGGTCTCCATAAACAAAGATTTATCGTCTAAAGCATTTAATACTTTTCCAGTCCATACTGTTTTATTTCGTGGACATATTTTATACATGTCTACTTTTAAACAATTTATAAATTAGCTGGTTGCTGACCCCTAATTTAACAGTCAATGGTAATCATTTTAAATTCCTTTAATTGGTCATCAATCATCACTAATCATTTGTATGGCATCTGTAAATATATCTAAATTGAAAAAGCATAGTTGGATTCATAGTGTCCAAATTCTAAACTTTATTACAATATATACATTATTATTACTATTATAATACAATAAAATATAATTAGATATTTATATTTCTGTAGAATGATAGCAGAAGATGATAATATTATGTACATTTTATCAATTTATGAATAATTATCATTTAAATAGTTTAGAAATCGTATATTTCAAGTGGTGGAAAAATATGATATGTCTCTATTATAGTATTATGTGTATGGAGAGCTTGTGTTACGTGTATTTATGTGCAAAAGACTAAAACAGATATGTCATTATTTGAAAATATATGTAGCGGCAAAACTAAGTTTGTAAAATGTACATATCAGCTTCTGCCATCTTTCCACAGATTTTATATATTTGTATAGTATAGTTGTTAATGCAGTGGTGCTAAACTTAAACAAAGTTCTATTGACTATATAACTCAAAACTTAAAATTTGTTCAGTTATAACTTATAATAGTAAATTATGATTTTTGGTCAGGCGGTAAATCGACGAATTTATCCTATTATAGTAATATTGCGTTGTTGTTCTTAAACAATTTTTATTTATCTGCGGTAAAAACTTTAAAGAATAAGGATTAGCTCTTACATTTCCCTTTGTCTTTCTAAATTAAAAATGAATTATCAATTAATATCTATTTTATTTGATTTTGGTTTTCAGCTACATACACATACATAATTATTGATTCAAAAATTCATAATCAATCCTCATCATTTTCAGTTGCTGGTATTCTTATCATGACTCTTGTAATGTCACTATTGTCCATGTCTATGTGTGTATAAAGTTTGACAATCTTATCAAAACCGTCAAAAACGAATTTAAAAAATGTTTTTAGGTATTGGGAGTTAAGTGCCGAATTGATCGCTTGATAAACTCCGACAGCTTTTCTCCTATACACGTTTGAGGTGGAGGCATTTTTAAACCATGCAATAACTGATATAAGAGTCGTCGCGAGTTCCTTAAGGTTTTCGGTTAGTGATTCTGGTTGTGTCGGTTGAACGGCGGAAATAGAAGATTTCGCTAACAATCCCGACTGAGTTTTCTCAACAGGATCTATCGATTTCGACTGGGATTTTACATCAGAAGGCAATGGTTTCTTCGATAATGATTGAACAGATGGCTCAACGATGGAAACATTCTTATTCAACGATTCAAGTGATTCCTTGACAACTCTTGGTTTAGAAATTATTGAATTTTCGCTGTATTCTGTATTTGTTCCGACCGACATTGTCACACGAATATTTGATGCGCATAATTCATACAATTCTGATGTCTCAAAACTATAAAACAAAATATAAACGGAACCACGTATCAGTTCTATAGAATAATAACAATAAATATGAATTAAAATGTAAAATATGTATTATAGAGACTATAGTTCATAGACCTTTTAATCCCCCCTCCCCTTAGGCCCCACCCACGTGGGCACGCGGATAAACTCACTCGTAGGCCATTCGAGCACGTCGATACGTGGCTATCATTCCGTTCAGCCGTGCGGTGACTGTTTTGAGTCGCTTGTCCGTCGCATCCAGCCGGTCGGCCTTGAACTTTTGCAAAAGGTTGATCAACATTTGGATCCTGACCGAGGGCGGTACGGCCTCGAAAGTCAGCCGCCGGGCTGCGTTCGTCCAGTAGTAGTTTTCTTCGTCATCATCGACAACTGTAACCAACACCGGCTTTTGACGATGAAGCTCTCTGGCGATCGCGGCGGACACTAGGTCGTGCCTGATCGCCAAAAAGACGATCAATACGAACAACGCTCCCGCGACTATATACGAGAGAGATGAGATGATTGCCAGTATAATAGTGTAGATCACCGACATGGTATTATACCTGCAGTATAGTGACTAGTTGTTATAGTTGTCAATTTTAACGTTGAAATAATTTTATAATATACTTAGTATAGAAAGGTAGGTACTTAAGTTTACTTAATTTATTTAGGTACCTAGCTATAGTATATAAAGTGTTTCAAAATATATCATTAAAATATTTGTGTATTTTTAAACTGGGGGTGATAACCCACAAGTGCCTCTCCAAAATTACTGATATAACTGAATAAAATATGTGGGTAAATACATTTAAAAATAAGTAGGTATTTATTATCCATTTTTTTTTCAATATAATATATTTATATTATGATATGTGGAACTGTATTACTTGTAAGTTGTGCATATTGATAAAGAATTATTATATAAGTTAACATGTTTTATGACAAGAAATTCTCGGATATCATCATTAAATAAATATTTATAAAATAAAAGAGGAGGCGTATTATATATGCTGCGTACCGACCCTACTCCGCCAATACACATAGTTATAATACGCAATATATCATTATATACTATATATATGAACACACACATAGAGATAATCAGAATAATGTCAGAATCACGGTGAGACCCCGGGAGATAAATAGTTCTTAGTATTAGTCGCAATATCTGGCCTGGACTACATGTGACTAAACGGGCTACCACGAAGAACTAGTAGAATATAATATAATGTGGGAAATTCTCGGGCGTAGTAGATTTTGATAGTCGAACTTCGCACTGTGACAGGACTACAAGATTAACGAAACCCCGCATCGACCATAGGATTAGCCTGAAATAGGCACATCTGCAACACTGGGTTACAGATCCACATATGCACTAGGAGTATGGTGAAACTAGCTATTTATGGAAGGCGACCACACGGACCATGGAAAACGGCGGCACAAGTCGCAAGGTACAAGTAGAGTAGAGGGTTTGAACTATATAGGAGAGACCTGAAGCGGACCATCCTCAGACGTAATTCCGTCGGGATCTCTTGTCGATTCACACTTTCTTTGAATTAGATTATTTCAATCAACGACGTTTTTTCGGGACTTTTCTAAAACACCAGCGACCTTCGTTGATTTACATAATCTTGAACAGCTTAAATTACATTTTGTTGTAAATATCGTGTGTACTTGTTAATAAACGACAGACATATAATATAATTTCACTCAGTATAGGTTTAATATATCAACTACCCATTATCCTATCCTATCACCATCTACGGTAAGAGGGTGTACGCTACATATAAAACCAAAGTATGTATGAAATTATGTATTTAAGTTTTAAATGTTATTTTTGTATTAATTATGAAAATGTTTTCAATAACTAATAAGTATTTGACTATAATTACTACATAACATAGTTAAATTAGTTACTTTTGGTTCTAAGATAGTGAGCCTATCCTACAGATTCGAAGGACATGTTTGTCAATATAATGTAAAAAAGCGCGTGAGTGGATGTTGCTCTGCTGCACAGAAGGTTACAAGTGGGTATTAAATTTGAATTTAACGATATAATATATTTGTACATGAAAAACGATTCTGAGCGGAAACGGTTTATCAGTGTGGATATTTTATATTGTTATTACTTATCTTCTATCTATAATCTATATATATAAAATGACTTGTCCTGAGTGATTCATCATCGCCTAGCCGGAACCACGGGATGGATCTGGCTAAAATGTCCTCCTTAAGTATAGTATTCTCGGCCTTTAGATCGGTGACAAGAGAAGAAAGCTCCTTTAAATCACATTTAAGTTCATTAAATTGTGATATCTGCACTGTGGATTGAGATTCGACGGATCTTAGGAATTCCTTGGGAAAAGACTGAAGTGTTTCCATCAGGTCGTTGGAGGAAGTGAAACATTGCAAGTTTTTAGAATTACTCCTTGTATAATTTTAGTTGACATCGGAGTAAAGTTTTTTTGACTGGATGAATTCATTATTAGAACACAGCATTAAACTACTATTAAAAGCTCCTTATAGATAGAATACGCAACCAAAACTGCAGCAAGGTGAAAGGTTTAATAGAATAGTGCAGGTAAGAAAGTAGGCCCAAAGAACAATGTTGTGACGTCAGATATAGCAATAAGCGTACCTTATCACAGTTAGGTGGTTGAAGAAAAAATTAAGCTAAAAACAGCTAATCGACAACAAGAAGAACACAGAAGTGATAATGATACGGCTTACGTGATAGCTGAAATTTTCCATTTGAAAACAAGTTACAGAAGCGAAGTTGTGCCACGAACTATTTCGCAACCACGAGCGTGGAAACTTCGATGCAAATTGAGTTGGACGAGTATAACTTAAATGGGTTAAGCTGTCAGCACAATTAATTCAATACGAAACAAAAATTAGTGTAATGAATGCACTGTTATTACTATTAAATATACAATATTGGTTTTTAAATACAAAACATATGAATTTTACATTTGGAATACTTAGTGGTTGCTCTAATGATCTAGATAAGAGAAGATGAGAAAAGATTTTCAGTTATCTGCTTTTTAAAGAAGTGGTAAAACAGGGATCTTAAGATTCACGGTGGAAATTACAAATTTTTTTTCCTTATTAATGGTTGCCTTTGGTGCAGGTTATTTATGTGAATCATTTCACAATCTGGGTACAATTACGTCGGTTTGTCCGTAAAAATGAAATAAAATAACCACCCAAATATATTAATTTGTAAATATTAAATATTCCTAAAAATCCGGGATGACTTCAATACTGTTTTAGGTACACTGTATAGTGTATACAAATATTTTTTCAGCTACAAAGCTGTAGGTACTAATATAGGCTATATTTTATCTACCACAGGTACTGTTTACATAAACTAACGGTCAATCCCACGCGGGATGGCTAAAAATTAAAATATAATATGATTTTGCTTCCAAACCTATGCACAGCGAATTTCGCAAAAAAAAAAAAAAATGAATAATCACGATTTTTTTCCCGGGTTATTCAGCTAGTTATTAAAACGGTAGCCAGTAAGTTAAATTGATATTATACAATTACAACAAAATAACTAAAATGGTTGTTCTAGGTTATTTAATATGTAATTTCGTCCTATAGTTTCTGTCTTATAGAAATTTTTTTTGTTGATAGAGGAAGTCAAACTTATAAGGAATCTTATATTACATTTTCAAATCTTAGATTTAAAAAGAAAATTTCTAAGAATTTCTATCTCAAAATAATTTGCACCTTTTCGTGATTTTGACGTATTTTGTCAAATAACTAAATTGTTTTAAAATTCTTTTAAATGCTTAAAAAAATGTGACAGTGTATTTTTAATATTTTTCAACTATCATTGTAACAATATTTTAGGAATTCTGTATTAAATTTTCAAGTTTTTTGATCCAACGAATAACATTTTATTGACATTACTTATAAAAAAAAACTGGAAATGTTAACCATTCAAAACAAGTCAAAATATAGTACAGAAAAGGCTACATAAACATTCAGTGACAATTTCATGTATCTAAAATAAAATAAAATTGTTTTAAAATTACAGTAAAAACCAAAATCGTTTTGACGAAAAACGATTTTCAGTAAAAATACCGTTTTCCTTAATTTTTGTTTTGGGTTTACCTGCTCTTTTGAAAAGTAAGGAGAATTTCAAATTTTGACCATTCAAAAATGCACCAACTAGATTCATTTTTCCATCGAATAAGATACTGTTGAAGAAAATAGAAGCAGTGTTATTGCCCAAAATGGTGATGACACAAAAATAATAATAAAAAAAAACACACATCATTGTAAAATCAATACATCCACTCAGAATCTAAAAGTATGAAAAATATTGTTTTTACTTTAAGTCGGTGATATACGTACTTGATTATCTTATAAGATCATCAAGTTTCTGATTTGAAGACACATGGTACTAAGAACGACCGTCACTTGTCTTAATCAAGGTACAATTATTTTAAAACTAATAAAAACAAAGATTTTAAAATATAATAAAATAGAAACAATTGTTTACCTGATATTCTATTATTTTAAATCTAACATTATCAAACAATAAATAATTTGGGTTGTCAAGGGAAATATTTTAAAGAACTAAAATAACGTAGACAGACATGGAGTACATAATGCTGTATTTTATTTTTATTTAGTTTTAATTTACCCACAATGAATAAAAATAACAAATCAATGAGAAAAAACAACAAGTCATATTTAAAATAATAAATACTCCAGAAATATTATACTTATGTTATATTATATTTATTTATCAACTAGTTATTGGCTGTCTGGGTAGTTTGACATACAAATCAGACCATTATTAATATTATTTTAATATCTTCACAAACAACAATAGAGCAATAGGTTATAAAAGATTAGAATTTAGAATAGTATTATAACATTTGTGGTACTTAAATTTATATACAATATAAGTAAAAATTGCTTTTGTTGTATTATTATTTTTTTTTTTTAAATAAATACTTACATTCAAAATTAAAAAAAAAAGGTGGACAAGTGGGTATCGCTCTGCTATACAGCAGTTGTCATTCATGTCATTGTAATGGATGTGATATTTGAATTCAATGGTAAATCATTTATATGAAAAACGATTCTAAGCGGAGTTGATGTGTCATTTTTTAAAACTATTCTTACATGGGACTATAGGTGCAATACAGTTTTCTTTTTGAAAAACCGATATTCAATCGCTTATTGGTAACAACAATTTTTTTGAAGCAGTTACCGCTTAATCGGTAACCTATACTATTAAATATAGACAAAAAAAAGACAAAAACATATTTGATGAACGTATTTTATGCTACAAGATTTTAATCTATGATGTCACATACATAGTTTTTGATGATAAGTATGTTCAACGCCTCCTCGACCGATAAATGTACACTAATGTAATCATATACCATTTTGTATTAATTTTAATTTTCTTAAAAATAGGATCAAATCTACAAAATTACAAAAATTATAGAAAATTATAAGAAAAATTATCTTCAAAGAGATTTCAAGAAATTATATTACATACAATAAAGTCTTGTGGTCTGTAATATGTAAACAGCAATGAAAAAAACCTAAAAACAAAAAAATATATAGTAAATTGATTTTTTAAAATTAAGAAAAATTAATGAAGAATATTATGCATAAATTATATTTTTATTTTTTATCGATACCTAAGTATGGTAGGTCCAATGTAGCAATTATTATGTTACAACATTATGATGAATAAACAAGTAACAACATAATGATATATTTTGTTTATATACAAAAATAATGTTCAAATTAAAACATTGTACACATAGGGAAATTGGCCGCATTTAAACTATAGTAAATTTCTCTGATTATGTGTCAAGCCGGTGAATTTGGTCTAATAAAACCCGTCTAGAGAGCCTTCATCATATGACACTGACAGATGTGGTTGAGGTTTCATGTGCTCTTCGTTTTGTCAATTGGAAATGTCATCCATTGTTGTTACACGACTTACACGAGCCACCGAGCAGGACAGTTTTCGAATTTTCTAAAAGTTAGCAGATTCCCTAGGCGTAAATTGAAAACAACCTAAAAACGTTGTTGACACGCGCTGAAGACTTCAGTAATTTTTTCAAACACGTTGATTTATCATTGTTTTTAAATTCCAAATAACACCCCTTCAAACTATTTAACAGAATATTATCTTCTCATGTGCTACATAACTCACACGGACTGATCTAATTATTATCCAACTCCAGCCGGTGAGTTTTTTTTAACCATGGGTGGGGTCCACTATATCGGTTTACTAAAAATATGTAATAATAGGTAGGTACCTACAACCTGGAAAATATTTAGCATACCTGCTTGATCCAAAATACTGTAGTATCTTTTCACGTTGAAATAGTACCTACCTATGTAGACTATAGAGACGGTGAAACTTTTTCCTTAAAATCGACAAACGGTGGATGGGGATGATTTTTTTTTTAATTATCGCACTCAAAATGTTTACCACAGTTGACTGAACGAATAAATATTTGTCAATAACGGATTAACGTAAAGTAAAAAATTATTGCATAGGCACTAGCTGAATGCGTTGCTGTGCCTCACCATGATATGAAATTAATGTAAAAGTATACGTCATCTAGAGAACATAATATATTCACCGATAAAAAAATCATTCAATAAAATACACTGCCCTGCATTTTGTAGTTTGCCTATACAAAAACTATCTAATATATTATGCAAGCCTGGGCACAAACAAGTTAAAAAGTTAAAGCTAAGTTAATTTCAACTTTTTAAATTTAATTTTCGTTAACTTCATAATTAACTTAACTGATTTTTATTTTTATAAACTTAATAAATAACGAGTTATTTTTAATTTATAAATAATTACATAAAAAATATAATAAAATTATAATTGATGATGTATAATGCATGAAACATTTACTTTTCATTATTTTAAATCATATTACTAAATTATTATTTATTATATAAAAAAAGAAAATAAACTAAGAAATTAAAAATTATCATTAACTTGCCCACGCTTGTATATATGTATTCATTATAATAACACAAGCAATAACTATTAGTGTACCTATTATAAGAACAGTGTACCCGTCTCTCGTCGGCAGTCGGCAGTGGCATCAACGCGATTTGTGTTTAGAGTCAACATGTATTACATTTTATATAAATACATTATTTTTTTGGTTAGTTTTGGTCTTTTTATAGGTCATCCATTCAAATCAATTATATTTTGTAATAATACTAGCTGATCCCGTGCACTTCGAATTAAGCGAGACGAGAGTTAGTTATTTTTTATACTACACAATTCACTAGAAATATATGGCAAAAGAATGTTTTCCTGGTCAGCTAGTACAATATAGTTCCGCTAAAATACCTAAACGTCCAATAAAAAATATTTTGGCAGAAATGAGGGTCGGACGCAATTTTTTTCGGATTTTATATGCACTCCCAACTGTAGGTACGGTTTAAAGTCTTTCTTCTCACTGATCTTCCGATTCTTCTTCAACATTCTTTATCGGTGAGATTTTACCTCTTTTGACGTCCAGTAACTTCCGATGTCTCAAAAATATAAATCAAAATATAAATGGAACCACGTATCAATTTTATAAAATAATAACAAAAAATATGAATTAAAATGTAAAATATATATTATAGCGACCATAGTTTATAGAACTTTTAATTCCGATTCCCTTTAGGTGACAGTCATTCCGGTCAGCGGTGCGGTGACTGTTTTGAGGCGCTTGTCCGTCGAATCTAGTTGAGCCATTTGACCTCGAACTTTTGTAGTTTAACCAACATTTGGATCCTTACCACGGGTGGTATGGCCTCGGAAGTCAGCCGCCAGGCTGCATTCATCCAGTAGAATTTTTTCTTCGCCATCAACGACTTTTCAAGTCTTTCTTCTCACTATTCTACCGCTTGAGATGTACTGACTCCAAGGTGTTAATTATCGTTTAAACATTCTTGATCAGTGAGATTCGAACTCCTTTGACGTACAATGATTGCATGTTGAAAACTAAGGCCTGTGTTCGAACATGGACGAGGCATTGCAGATGCTTAATGAATGTGCTACTAGGTGTTCTCACTAGGTCAATCTTGGATTGAGCAAATAAAAGAATTGTTAAAATTTTTTTGTTTTTTCATTTTGATGTTGTACTCATAACAAATGATGTGTTCTTATGATTACTTGAATATGGTTAACAAAGGAATAGTTCCATATGAATTTCAGCAGCTCAACACATTTAAGCTCCTAACTTTCTTTCTATAAATCAAAATGAATATTTTAGGTTGGTATATGAAAACATGGATGTATTTGAATTAATCGTTGTGTCAATATTACGTGTCAATCAACCAACTAATGTTCGTGTTTAACGAGCATTTAGATACGCATTCTGATTTTTTTGTAAATAAGGTAACAACAATTTAAGTAATGTACAAATTATAATATAATCTTCCGATAAGTTTTATAATTTTATCTTTGAAATGTAAAAAAAGAAATGTCCATTACTCATAATATGTGTGTTATAATATTGGTAGTTAGGCATAGGCATACGACATCACTAGAGTTTGGACTTACACGTCTCATCGATATATTCACACAAACAGAAAATTGGCGGTTTTGCATTAATTAAACTGAAACTATTTTCAAAAAAAATGGTCAGAATTTAAGGAAAAAATCGTATACTAAAAATGTTTACAATCAGAAGGAACAATACTCATTGTGGTATTTATTTATCAAAATAATGATTATATTATGTGCAGACTGTATGCTACAAATTTATATTTGAAGCTATTGCAATAATTGCGTATATTAGTTGATTTACTTATGCCTAAGCATAATTAATTATAACAATGAATTCGTGAAATCCTTAAGATATACAGATCATGAACAACATTTTGAGAAAACTCATTTGTGGGATTCATCGTCGTTGTGAAAGTTCTATCATTTATTGAGGCGTGTTCAAACAATATTTTCAGTGATTTTTTGTAGTTCAAAAATAATATTGGTCGTAAAAATCAAAAGTCGTGGATTGAAAAATATTTTTATTACTACCTATATATATGTAACACAATACTCATATGTCGTAAAATATTTTATATTATTTGATAATTTTCGGGTTTTGGTTGTACTGCACATAATAATGTTTATGATATAATATATATTACATAACGGAGACTTGAAATACGAGGATTTTATTATTTTTATTTTTCGCCATAAAATGAAACACTTGAAATATTCGATTCTTGTGATCCTATAAAGATTCGTTCCAGCAGGGATATAATAACAATTTTGATGTTCGAATTCTGTTGATCTCATCGTTATTTTTTGTCACAGCTTTGACGACGTGGAATGAAATGCGTAAGCACACACCACCGTGCATTGCAAACCACAATAATAAAAGTGTATATTATTCAGGGTTTTAATACTTTTCCGGTGGATTTTCCTAAATTTTTTTTCATAAAAATCGAGAAGATCTGATAAGTAGTTCCGGAGTGTACCCTGTACAACGATTTTCATTTCACATTTATATAGTTAGAAGATATATATATATAATATATATATTGACAAAAAATAATAAATATAAATCAACAAAGATGTCCGTAACCAATAGTAAGCAATATACAATACACTATTATGATAACTAATGTTTTTACTATTTAGTTTATTTTTTTCTGGCGCCACTGTTGTATTTTTGATATCCAAATTTTCTACTTTTCCGGTGGATTTTCCAAAAATTGTATTACATAAGAACCTTCTCCTGACAATTACGAACACAACTAGAAAAAAATAGACATTTTTTCATTTTTCATATATTTTGTTGTTGTTTTTGACCATGTCGCCAGGTGTGCACTTAAGAGGCCATAACTCCGGAACTACTTATTGCACAGCGTAAAAACTTCACAGAAACTATCTACATATCAATCTTAATATTCCCTGAAATTTTTATCTAAATGAATCGGTTTGGTGGATCTTGAGTTATAAAATGTATTCAAAATGTACACTTATTTATATATATATATATATATAGATATGTAAATATGTAGCTACTCTTCTATAACCAATCTTTTATGTGTATACCGGTTATGTTTCTAGCTTTATTAACCATATGGTAATACGCTATTTTTACATTAATTACCTATTGAGATTGTAAAAGTAAAATATATCTATATAATATTTATTTCTGTAGGTACACCCTAACATTTTCAAATATTTATACTAATTTTGAGTTTTTTGGGGATATTTTCCATTTGTTTAGATTTTTTCTATATAATATTTCAATAAAATGTTATTCCGTTATCAGGTCAAAAAGCTTAGTTATATCAGTTGAAAAATATTAAGAATAAATGGGCACGAATTTTTTTTATAAGCATTTAAATTTAAAATTTAATAATATATTTTGTAGTTAAAAGTTTATAAAATGTTCAACTTTTAAAGCTGAGGTTCAAAAATATAAAATAATTAACAACGTTCCACGTTAGTAGTTAATTCTGTAACCAAAAAATCTAAAAATATATAATCACAAATTTTTTTTATAGTTATTTTAATGTTAACATTTTGATGAAATTACATATTTTTTTGTTATCGTTATTATGTTACAATTTAAAAATTTTATTCTTGGGTACTTGGAACTTTTAGAGTATCTATATTTTTACCTATTATATTTTATGCACACAATGACGTTTTAAAATGCAATTGTATCTTAAAAACACTGGCATATTGGAGGTAATTACAAAAAGGTATAATAATATTGAAATTAATTATTTAATTTATTCAAAAATCGACAATTATTGATGACAAATTGTCTTTACCATAAGCCAGTAACTATAACCGCATATAACCATTTTAGTAAATAAAAGACTCTTCACTTATGCCGGGTTCACAGCTACGTCGTGTGTCATGTCGTGCGAGGGCATGGAACTATATGGTTAAAATTGTTGACTTAAGTTGAGTTATGGTCAATTCTTGGTATACTCGATTGAAACTTGGCTTATTACAAGATACCAAACAAGTAATGTTTAATCATAATGCGATTCGATCGACACGACACGACTCACAACGTAGCTGTGAATGCACATTTACATTATACCTTTAAATAAAAAATAAATCCTCCTTGATACAGTTTAAAGTTTATACTTTAATGAATTTAAGGTTGACCTATTCATCTATATATTATTATATATTATGGATATAAAATGGTAAAAAAATCTGATATGATAAATTGATAAACGGAGTGTTTTTCAAATTATTTTTTTTTTTTTAGCTGTGGTTGATACTTGGGTAAACCTCTATTTGTCTAAATTATAATATAGTTTGGGTGCACCTAAAGTTGCCAACAAAAATTTTTGCACTCGGTATTTGGAAACTCGATTGCGTGCAGTGCGTTATTTACGATGTCTACGAGGTTTTTGTTTACGATCGTTTCTCCTGTATTATTTCCCATAGAACCGATAGTATAATATGTCACACCGATAGTTACATATTTCATCCATACTATATATAATTATTGTGCGCATGTTCCTTTTTCCAAGAAAATATACTATTATAACATGGAAACTATTACACTATGGAACCAAACTATAAACTTCAAAAACTTTTTCCTTCTGGTCTTACTATATACAAATACAAATTTATAAAAATGAAAACTCAAATGTTTGAATTAAGATATCAGACTTCCCAAATAAATTGCCATCTTTCTGACATTCATAAATTTAATTCTATAGTATACATACCGCTAGGTATATAAAAGTAACTATTATACATTTGAATAAAATTATAGACCACAACGATTAATCTAGTTTCGAAAAATACAAATACAATATGTGCCTACGTTCTTATAGTATATTATATTATAACTGCATGCATATAGTAGCGTTGGAATAACGTAACAACGATAATATTTTCAAAAAAAAAAGGTTTAACTTGAAATAATATGTTTCACACGAGTATTGTACTTCAGAAGTGAGACAAATATATTTTCAACGGTCAACTGATCTTAAATTTTGATCTTGAATTTCCGTGATAATATTAATTATATAGGTAATGCAATTTTGTAACTGCGCAGGTCATCTGACTTCAAGCCGAACCTCACTTTCCCCAGACAGTCAGAAGCGGTAAAATTACGTGGCTGTGCAGGGCTCTACAATTCGCAGTGATTTATTATGAAGTCTCAACTCTTAGGGAATGAGGCCACGTTTTTTACGTAGACCAAACCAAATAATAACTACACGACCATGAAGTACCAATTAAATAATTAACGAGTATAGGACAAGTGAGTTGCATCTTTGGAAATGGAAACGGAAATAATAAAAGTGTTACACATATCACAGTAATACAGCCGCTGTCTATACGTGAATTCATATACATTTTTTATCAGTTTAGACTATTACAAATTGAAATTCAAAAAAATAAAAATATATACGATACAATTTTTCAGTCTATTATTGCAATTCTTTACGATATGGTAATTAAAAAATTTAACTATTTCAGTCTCATAGAAGGACTGTGGTTGACACTTCACTAAATTAATAAAAAAAGCAATGCATCCATCCAAACGTAATATTATGTGATAAGGTACTAAGGTTAATTGAAACCAGTTGTTGAGTAAAGTTATTGCCTGTTGGTAGTTTTTAATTTCGGTGAACTGAAAACAGCAGTTAGTTTTTTAATGTCAATTGTCAACGGCTGATAACTAGCTTAGCATCTTCATGACGTGCAATATTTTTTATTTAATAAACATTATATTTAAGTTATTGTAATTAATTTAAAAGTTATAAAAAAAAATTATATGGGTATGTAATAAATCATCACAGAAATAAATTTATTCTGTCTCATTACTCAAATATTTCAGAATAATATCAAAGGTTTCTGTTAAATTTGGTTTTATTTTGGTATACTAGTATGATTCATAAGTTATATGCGATGCTTTAGACAAAAATATAATTATTACATGTATAAAATATAAAAATCATAGTATAAAAATAAAAATAATACAATTAAAAATAGATACAGATCCACACGTCTCCTTCGTTTAGAATCGAATAAAACTTAACTACCAATATTAAAAATTGTTTAAATTTCAATTTTTCATTCAAATAAAGTCTAATCAGGTACTATTTCACATTTAATAAAAATGTAAAATCAAAAATAGACCAAGGGAAATATTAATGACACTTCTATATGGATAATCCAATTACCGAACAAACATAATAATAACATAAAAAAATCGTACAATCACATACAATGTAAAGTAAAAATGTTTTGGGGCAATTTGTTTTTACAGCATGTAACAAATTGTCAAAATATAATTTTTCCAATTCCTGTTGTATCTTATCTATGTGTGTACATATTGTCACAATAATGAGCTTTTATAATTTTTTTCAAGTCTAAGATTATGCTTCAAACCACCATGTACTAGAGATATGGATGACATTTTAAAATCGCCATACACCGTACAAAAACTAAATTACAATATAAATATAATATTTGGTACCACAATGGAATCTGGTACCGTTTGGGTACAGTAGACCCTAAACGCAACATGTTTGGGTACAAATGAATACACCGTTTGAGTACGCCATATCTCTAGAAAAATAACACGTTTGGGTACATAGGATACAGGTATTAATATAACATTTAGAAACACCTAGTAAAATAACATTTTACT
>WHPZ01577109.1:0-12893 GCA_016617965.1 Macrosiphum rosae
TTTTCGTCATATCATAGTATATATTATTTATTAAAATGTACCTTAATATAGGATTTTTCAGTATCTACAAGTTCAGAAATAACTTTTCTAAGTTTTTCAGCGTCTGTCAACTGACGACCAATAGTTATTTGAGGATTCTGAACAGCAGAAATTACGGTTGGGCTAGTTCTTCTTGCTGGCTCTGGAGATCTACAGAATCCAGTCACTTCACCAGCACTCTAAGAATAATAACAATATTGAAACATATTTTTTTGACCATTATAATTTTATGAATAATAAAACAAACCTTAATTAAATTTTCGATTTCAAAAGAATTTCCTCTGGAAGCAAGTTTTGAATCTTGAGTCATGTTGTTAGTTTCTAATTCATAAATACCTTCCCTATCTAATAAATAATTATAATAATAGATTTTATGTCAATAGTGTTAAGCGCGTGATATCAACTTACTCCACCCTGGAGCTGGTACGATCAGTCCAGATATCATTTCTTCTGAGATGACCGGTGGATCAGTTGGTGGTGGAGGACAAACTAATGATTGAATTATATCGTCAGTAGTCTTTGATATAATTCTTGAGCCTGAAGGTAATTGGGGAGGTTCGGTTCTGGATGACCTCATCATCATACTTAAAGAAAGTTCTTCTTGAAGAGCTGATTCTAAGTACATCATATCTAAATCACTTACTATTGCACTATTAATCACCATAATCTCATCGCTTTTAATTAAACCTGCAATAAATACATTGTAATTGTTCTTGTAATTTAAATTGTATAACCAAATATCAATTTTTAATATTTTAATTAACTGAAAATTAAGTATTGAAATAACATATTACCATTTTGAATAGCAATTCCTTTGTCTTCAACTCGACTAACATAACAACAAAGTTCATCTTGTCTTTCAGCATTCTCAATTAGTTCTGCTTCTACGGAAAATCCCCACATATGATCTAATGTATTTCTTTCAAGTTCTACTTGATAAAGGATTTTGGCACGAACTTCGACAACTTCGTGAGTATGTAGCTAAATAAAAATATGAATTTGTTAGATTAATTTAATAAATATAACTATATGTATTTACGTTGAATGGAATACTTACGTAAGTTTCAATACTATCAGTTCGGTGAGGAACAAAATAATTATGATCTTCCATATCCCTTCTCTTTTTTACCCTGACAAAGTGCTCCATGGGATTAAGTCCTTTTCTTGAACAAGATAATGCCAAATACTCATCAACTGTCATGCCCTCTCGTAAATGTATTTGTACCGACTGTAAAACAAATTTACTACAATGAGTACCAGGCAAAATTATAATAGGAATTAAAAACAATCAAAATTATTTTATTAAAGTCCATGGGCTAAATTCACTTAGACAAATAAGTAAATATACATTTTTTTTATGAAAATAAATTTTAAATAAATGCAGGTAGGGTACCTATATAGCAAAATATAGATTTTTATAAAAATGTTTTGTCAAATTAGTAAAATGTTAATTTAAAATTATGTTAATTATTTTTTCATCACCCAACTTGAGAGATGTGAATAACTAACAAGTACTTATTGAATTTTTGCAATTTAAAAAAAAATTAACATTAAATATTTTTAAATACGTGGTTTTATTCAATATTTGAACATTGACAATTTTAATTTAATAGTGGAAGAAAGTATAAATGTAAATTATATAAATTCAAAATATATTATTTATAAATGTTGTGTACTTACTTGATTATCAGGTAAAGATACTTTCACAGTCTTTTCTGCGTCATCTCTGGATGTTGATGATTGCAATGATCGTCTACCTGAACTACTATTGGAACGAGATAATATTGGAGCTTTTCTTTTAGTTGCACCACGTCCAGCCAAAAGATTGTTGAGCAATGACGGAGAACGAGCGCATATAAATGCATGTAACGAAGATACAGTAAACACACCTAATTTGTTTAATGTGATTTTTGTGGCTCTGGATACACGCGTTAAAAGAATCTAAAATTGTGCATATAGTTATTTATTTTCACACTATTATTAATTGAATTATGAATTATATAAGTATATATTATAAATATAATTTATTAAATAGGTATTCCTGTGATTAATTCATATATGAAAAATTAATTATAGTTCAATAATGCGGAATATTGAATGTACCTTGGGATTTGGAAGTTCACCATTTTGTAAACTAGCCATATAACATTTGAGCCGAAACTGTTCACAATGTAGTCTCTCTAAATTCTCTTCCCATGCTAAAATTTGCTTTTTTATTTGTTCTTTAGTATCTGGATCGGTTAGCATTTCTACTTGTACTTCAGCCATATGTTTAAGTTTTTGATCCTGTAGTAAGATAACCGTTATTATAATAACACATCAGGTGTAAACATTATATATAATTAATAAAGTTAAAATTACATATCTATTTTAAATTCAAAAATATATAAATATAAACGTAGGCACATTATTTTCTTATTTAAAAATTAAAACTTATACTATACAAAATACATTTGTGGTAAATTATCAAACGCGGCCAAACGAAACGTATATAACCAGCCGAATTACATGATACAGGCAGACAGCTTTATAATATAATTTAATATACATAGTAATGTGTAGGTATTTAATGAAAGTAGGTAGGTACTTAAAAACATATGTTTGTTGTTTATGAAATATTTATGTAACTTCATAACGAATGCTATGCAAGGTCATTTAAAAATATTGTATTTTAATACTCATCCAATGATAAATACTAATGTAAACGATCATCAATCAAGCCGAACATGTAATTAGACAGGTCGTAAGTATTAATTATATGTTAAATTGAAAATTATGTGTGTGTAGGTATATAAAAAACAACAACTAAAAGAAAAATTAAAACTAATTCAGCAATAAATAGGTACTGATAATCTAGAATATAATATATCGATTGGAGGTTCTAGTTATTATATTTAAATTTTTAATCGCATAATTAAGCGATATACGTTTCAGCGATATCATAACATAATCATAAAGATAGGATTGTTAACTTGGCACCTACTTATATGATAAACTCACCTACTACGCATAATTATTATTAAATACTGTTAAATTGTATGTAAATAGTATACATTTTTTGTTAATCATCATAAAAATATAATAAATATTATAAAACGATAAAGCACGATTGAAAGAATTTAAGTGATGGAAATTACAAAACTGTTATTAAAATATTGAGTATTACATATTGTGTAAATATTGTTTATTATATAAGTAAAGTGCGTACGTACAAAACTTTTAAAAACTTGAATTAGATAAATTAAGATTTCTTTAAAATTTAATATAGACAATTTTAAAATACAAACCGCATCCACTTGTTTTTCGATTCTGTAAATTTCTTCTTGTAATAAATGAAGTGTTCCTATTTTTCCCCTATGCCTAGCAAACGCTGCACCACATGCAGAATGTATGCTGTTCACCCAATTTTCCAATTCTACTTGACAAGGCGCCTGAAAAATAATACACTTATTATTTTTATATTAACAAATTCATTTTTTCGTGATTTTTTTATGTGAGCTGATTATTTTTGATTAATTTGTTTAAATTTGTTAAGATATACTATCTATATACTGTCATATTTTTAGTTGTGAATTTCAAAATTTGTGAAAATAATGATCTGTGTTCATATAATATAATATTAATATAAAATATTTGCCATTGTTATATTTTAAGTAACAAGCATTGTTAATGTGTGCTAATGGTGTAAAAGCCTATAATCTAGGTCAACCTCAATGATCAAATTCTAATCACATCTATATTTGGTCTTGTGCAAGTATGATTAAAAAAAAACTTTGTATCTAATTTAAAACAAACATAGAAGATCAGATTAACTAACCAACTGAGTTTCTAAACTTTTGATTACATCGAACAACTATTTTATACTTCCAGAAAATAAATACTTTTTCATCCTGCTAAAATATATATATCATAATATTTACCAATATAATATAATTTAACACAATTAAGTTTTTTTCTTTTTTAGTAATAATTTTAATAAATTAATTGTTGGTTTTAACATATACCTGAAATAAATAGGCGTCTCCAAAAGCTGTACTTAAACAGAAAATATAATCTCTCTTCGGGTGTTCTGGAATAGGTTGCATAATCGCTCCGTCCACGATTATAAGGTGTTTTGGTGCTGCCTCTACACTTCGGCCTTCTCTAGAATCGCATGGGTAAAAGAGTAATGTTGTGCCTTTAAGGCACACCCAATATCCTTTCCAGCCTCTTTTTCTGGCAAGTTCAATTTGGTGCTTTTTCCGTAATAGCCATTTTTTTACGCTCAAAAACCTGAAATTAAAAATCAACAGATTCATTTATAGTTACCTAAGTTTTATGATGGTAATTTGAGTCATGATAAATTGTACAATTTAACTAAAATAATTTTACATCAGAATCCCTAGAAAGTATTATTTATCAAGTACTATGTAGTAAGTGTTCTTTTTATCTGTTTTTATTTTTTGATATTTCCTGTTAACATACAATAGGCTTTTTTTTATATAAAAGACTATGACTTTATTATGTTTTAGTTCTTTATAATATATATCTACAAAATATAGTAGTCGCTCTAAATGGAACAAAGGCAGTACAAAGGTAAACGAGTGGCTCTCATTGAGTGAAGGCTACTTAAATCTAAACTGATTTTACCATAGCGTGTCAAGATATTCACCATTAAAATGTTACAAAACAATTTTAGAAGTGGTGTTGTATAATATTCAAGAGGATATACTAGGGTGACCATATTTATATAAAAAAGGGAAAAACTTATAAAAAAAAATACCTACAGTAAAAAGTTGTATAATAATTTTTATATTTTAAAGATATTTTGGAGATACCAGTAAGAAATATATTGCTGAAAAAGATGACAATTTTTTTTTTTTTTTGGGGGGGGTCAATATATTAATTATATACTGTACAACACGACAACCTGTATGATTCATGCTGATCGGTGATCGGTGACAATAGTTCGTTGGCACTGCATACTCGTTTCACGAAAATTATTATCTATAACTTAGGTTTTGATGAAAAACTGTAAAAATATAGACAGTACCAGTTTCAAACGAAATGCACGGTCACAATATACTATAAAAAATACAATCTATAAGTTTTAATATGTGACAATTTTCGTTTACTGCAGTTTAAAATTACGTTTTTAAAACTTTTTAAATCATTTAAATCTGTATTTATTTTGTTTAAACTATTATGATATATTTTTTATAAATTATAAGTTTGTTTTGTTTTTTATTAAACTTGAGTGATATAAATTAAATTTAACTTCGTTTTCAATTGTGAATAGAATAAAATACAAACTGTGAATCAAAAAGAAAATTCACTAATGTTTGTATAATAACTATAATATTATAATAATATGATACGTGTTAGTAGTTAGTTACAATGTTTTGAACTATGGCATTTTACTTAAGCTCTTTGGCTCCATCTGCGGTGGTATTATTATGTACTTATAAAATAAATACAAACATACATCTCATTAGATACGTCACATTTCAAGTGACAATATTCCTATACAAATCTTCAAACATTATTGTTAACTAGTTAGTAATAAGAAAGTTTAAAAGTCGTCATTTCAAATATGATTTTATTGTATATATATATATTATATATCGCATAGCAACGCAGCTTTAGTAGCATTGACGTAAATAGTCAGCATTTTCATTGCAATGGTATATATGTAGTAAGTAATCCATAAAAAATAAATATATATATTCTATATTAAGAAAAAGAGAGAGAGAGAACGAGTGTATATATGTGTTTGAGTGTGTTAGTGGAGAGGGCGAGGACTGAGGAGACTGAGACAAACTATATTTTACACTACATCACTTCAGTGGTTTCAAAAGTCAATATTACATGAAATAAATCGAAATCAAACCTTCTGGAGTTGACATAATATATGTTCATATATATATATATAAATATATAAGCTCTAAACTTTATGCATTACTGTCAAAAATATCGACAGTATTTTTTTTAAATAATTGAATGACAAGAAGCATTACATACATACATTTATAAATGCACGCAGGATACAAAGTAGGGTAGGTACCTATTAGTATGATTCCATAAGTTAAAGTAAATAGCATTATTTACTATTCACTATCTATACAATAAAACCAACCAACAGTAATATTATTATGTATAATTATTACTATAATTAATATGAATAAGCTCCATAATATGATTTGTATATTTTTTATGTGATAAACAATATACTGATTTATATACATATTAATTATTATATATTGAGTTAATATTGAAAACACATTTAATGTAGTATTTTTATTTTCTATGTACAATTTTAGTATTTCATTGTTAAGCTGTATCGGGAAAGGTTATTTTAAACCAAATTCAGTAACGTGACAATCAGTATTAAAACTTTACTTTATTTTTTTTTTCGAAAAGTTATCGATAGAAATACAACATATAAAGTATATTTTGAATAGGATAATAGGTACCTAATTCCAACAATCTGGATAAGAACAGTTTAATATCTCTGAGATATTCATAGAATTCAAGTAAGTAGTTAAAAAGATTTGTTTCAACTGAATGATACAGATTTTTTTTCTCAAAAATGCTTTGATTTTTTAAACTCGTTTCTGATTTTTATAGGACCATATAATTAAATATTATACATTATTGTCTGTTTAGTTTATTTTGAAATTATTTATAAGAATATTTGTAAAGCATTGTAATTTATGTTATAAACGCGGTACGAGTATTATATATTCATATAATGGATACTATAACGGTATAGCTATAGGCATTTCATTACTGTAGTATATTGAATATTGATGAATAAACATTAAGTACATCAATCAAATCAAACTTCTTTTCATACAATTATTATATGTTTTGTACTATGATGTAATTAATGTTCATCCTAGGACAGTAGGACGATTATACAATTAATTTTTTATTCAATTTCAGTATTAATAACAATAATTTTACGAATAATACCTATCTACTTAGTCCTTGTTAACAAACTCAAAACTCGCAGCTATGTACCAGCAACTACGGACAGATTGACTGAAACAACAGGGAGATGGGCTAGCTATCTAAAACCTAAAACTAGGAAAATATCAATAAGTACCCTAGCTACATCTTATTTACAAAGTAAAAACGAATTAATAATATTATTTGATTTTGAATGGTTATGCTTTATAGAATACAATTAATTTTTCAATATCATTTGTGTATATACGTTGTTTAAAAAACTGTAATTTTTTATCATCAAACCTATTAAAGTACCTATTAAAAGTTTACATATCAAATTCTGTGATTCGAAATACATTAGGTAGTTACTACGGAAATTTGATTAAATACACAAAAATCCGTTACATACCTATTGTTTGAGTACATCTGCTGACTCAAATTTTATTAATCATTGACTTTGATTTTTATAAATAAAAAAAATATAGCTATACTAAAATTGTTAGGTATAACTCAACGATTTGGATTAAACCTTAGGTCCCACAGCTAAATCATATAAGGTAGAATATTTAATAGTATTTTTACTTTCACACTTTTCACAGTTTCGTTTATAACACAATGAAAAATATATTCGGTAATATACTTGTATAGAATATAGTTATATTATCTTATTTCCAGTAGGTATTCCGATTGGTCGTGACTTGTGGCAGACTTCCGGACCGGTTAGTTGATTCGTCGGACACGTAACTTAGACATGGTAAGTAAATATAAAATGAGAAATTGTACGCAGTTTTGGCTGCGTTTAAAATCTCACATGACAATAGAGATAAAACAGGTGTGCGAAAATGAAAAAAAATTTAATTAGGTACTTATTAACTCGCAAAAAAGCATAATAAAAACACTGATCACAGTAAGATATAATTGGAACTTATAACTGGATAGCTTTAGAATGCTACTTGCTTACGATACACAAAACACAATAATCAGTGCATTTATTACAGTCTCAACAATTTTATTCTGCTTAATATGTAACATTGCGAGTCTCGAGTATTAGTTTTTATTAATACAAAAAAAATAAATAAAACGAAACGAAACTGATAATGATAGTTATCTAATAATATTGACTTTTTTCTTTCTATTTTTCGTTTCTATGCTGTCATTACATAAGATCGGCTGAAACTGAAATGTTGAGATGAAAAGTAAATGAGACTTATGATGAAGTTGAAATCAAACAATATGGTTGATAATAATTTGAAAAGTAAGAGCCGACAAACACTCGCAAACGAGGCCATTCATTCAGAAAACGCGATCCAATTTCAAGTATATACTCAATGTCCGATGTCAAATTGACAATTAAAGAAAAAATACATAACATATGGCAAAATTAATGGAAAATGACCAACACCAAAATGAAAGGAATTAAAAGTCATATCCTTCCTTGGCTCAATAACACACTCGCCAGAAAAGAAGAAGTGGTCATAAACCGTCTCAGAATAGGCCATACAAGATTAACTCATGATTACCTGAAAAATATCCTCCAAGATGCCCGACCTGCATTATTATCCTCTGACGATTAAACACATTTCGACAGAATGCAGGAAGTACAAACTACAGCTTTAGAAGTATAAATTACCAAACACCTATCTGAAAATCTATGCTCCGGTACCCCTAATGTGCTAAAATTCCTAAAGGATACAGAACTACACAATATATCAATTTAGAATTGTATTGTATTTTCATTATTGTACTTATCTATATCAAGTTTACTGATAGGATATTTCATTAGGTAAATTATGTACATTTCTCTAAATTTTAATATTGTAAAATTATTCTTCAATAATTGTAATTAAGCTAAGATTCCTGTAGCCAATGGCCCAAGTCACTGGGGCAATTTACAAAAAAAAATAAAAAATTGTTCAAAATAAACGCCTTAATAGAGTTTTATCAGTTTATGGCAAGAAATATTTCTTCAATTAAAAAGTAAATAATGTATTCGTTAAAGCTACAATTTTTTATGAGGAAAACATAAAAAAAATATTGGATCTGATAGGATGTAAAAATCACGTGAAATAATGATATTTAAGTTATATGAAAAGAAAATACATAATATTATGATTTATGACAAAAAATGAAAAATATTCAGAACAAATAGTAAGTAACTGTAAGTCTTTCCAAACAAAAATAATGTAAATTACTGATGACTGTCATATAAAAGGTATCGTGTACATAATGTCCATAATATCTTAAATTAATATTTATCGATGCCTGTCTTATTACAATTTTAAAATGTGAAATAATTTTATAATACTGAAATAATAGAATACATTATAGATTATAGATTATGATGTAAATATTATATATCTTTTAATTTTAGTTAGCATACATTATCATTAAATTAGTTGTAAAAGACATTTAAAAAAAAAAATTATTGAAATTATAATATGTTGGAATATCTTTGGTAAACCATAGTATATTTCTTTGGAGTTATGGTATTAAAATCTGTTAAGCGTGAAATTATGTTCTTACCTTTTCATAGATCTGTCAATATTTTTAAAGTTTGATAAAAACGGATTTTCAAACTCCAGAAAAATCGCACAGTGAATGTTCAGATTGAATTAGTGTGGACTTCTCATACGTTAAACCAATTTACCGAGTTATCTTCAAAATTGATTTCATATCCGATATCCACTATTGGTTTTATCCAACAGTTTTAGATTTCGATGAATTGAAAATTACATTTATTTTTAACTATTTTACAATGATTTTACGACGAAAAATTATTTTGGTACTATTTATTTATTTATCTACTCAATAGAAATACAATATTCAATCATTTCCTAATTTATTTGATTTTTTCCTAGGTTAATGGATTTCTCCATTCGATAGATATTTGCTTTTTTTTGAAATAAAAGCAATATTATACTTGTTATGAATTAAGATTAATCTTTGACTTTTGTTCAAAATAAGAATGTTAGTTCTAGAGATTTAAGTCATTAACCCTACATTTGAGCACATATCTATGTAATCAATATAACTGGGGAAACTTGAAACTGTATATTTGGTAGTATTCCAAATGAAAAAAAAGGAGGAAAAAATGTACCTAATACTTAAAGCGTCTGTTCGCGCCGAGACTGGCGTCTTATCCGTTATTTATGAACGACAGCACTAAGAAGAAACTGTTTTATTGCTATGACCCCGTTCCATTTCAGGGACTTTATTCCTCTCCTCACCATATACAGGTTAGGTTGGTTCGCAAAAGTTCTCCAGACGGTGTGTCTTTTACTATTTTGGTGAAGTAAAAATGTAATCGTGTAAAAGCAAATTAATTGAGTTCAAAATCCAAAACCTTGGAGGCTTGGAAGGTATTTGGTGAAACTATTTTTGTTCTATTGCACGTAATGAATTTAAATTTATGATTTGTTATGCAATAACTTTAAGTAATCCTAAACACAAAGGCGTTATGAATGTATACCATAGAAAAAATATTGTATGACTCGTATATATACATTCATTTTTGAATGAAAGAATAATGATAATAATAATGATTTCTCTACTAATTAAAAATATACGCGTCATTGTAGAATTCAATGTGTCTACCTACATAACATATAAAAAAGTATTAATTGGTACCTTCTTATAAGGTTTTATTTAGGTACATTTATTTTACTCGGAAAAACATACACAAGTTTTTTTTTGGAAGAACAAATTTCATTTTTATATTACCGTATACTGTATAGAATAAAATGTGATAGTAATTTGACACATTTTATTTTTACTATTTTTACTTACACAAATATTTTGTTGACATACTGTGGTAAGTTGGACGACATTTTACATAGATACTCAGGAATATTTTACTTATCGTAGTTATGAAATTAATTTTAAGTCATAATATCAACTGAATTACTGAAGGGAATAATATTGAATATTGAATATTAAAGACTTACAGTTATACATCCTTAATTTTTAAAAAATTATTCACATAAACTTCATTGCATATCATAAAAGTTACCAACTATCATAATTTATTAATGTAAACATATATTATTAAATAATGATATAAATAAAATATAAATTTGTGAAAATTCTTATATTTTATATGGGGTTCCTACCTACATGCGTGTTTCAAAAAATATTATTTAAAATAATTATTTATAGTTCGTTATAAAAGAGAATGCAAAATTTAAAATTCAAATGAACAAATATTGAAATATGTTAATTTATCTTTATTATATAATGAAATGTACGTCATTAATCCAAAATTGTTTATTTAAATAATGTGATTGTGTATTTAATTATTACTGTTAAATACATTAAAAACACCATTATTATTGTGCTTTGAAATAAAGTTATCCATATATATAATATATACCTAGGTATATAATATCTAGGTAGTATTATAATTGCTCACAGTAAACGTCGAGAAGCTCAGCTGATACATTTTGAAAGGTGAATAAAAGTTAAATTAAGGTCTTTGAGAACCAATAACATATAAACCAATATAAAATGCAATGTTGAACATGATTATAATAATTTAGTTATTATGACCGCAAATGTAACGTTAAAATTAAATTATAATTTCTTCATTCAATCGAGTATTCGGGTTTGTTAGTTATTGATTTTAATATTTACTGAAATTTCGTTCAGCATCACATGATTTAATAAGCAATGGGCACGTACGCATTCTGCCGGTACTAGGCCGATTTATTTTAATCCCTCATCCTCAATACCACTGTTTAATGCATTACGTATTATTAAAATGTATTTAGTATCTCCAGCTGCGTGTAGGTACGTTAACATTTTACTAAATATTTCAAATGTGGCAGAAAAACTTGTAGATATGATATTTCAGCCCGAATATGCTCACACGTATATGTATATACAACATTACACTATTTATTTAATTTTCGCTACATCGTAAACATTAAGAAGTAACTTAAACTGTTCTTGGATGATACAGAATAAACACACTGAAGTATATAAATTATAAATCATACTTTCATTCCTCAGAAATAGTTTATCTTATAATAACAATTCGAAAGTTTTTCCAAAAATTCATCAATATGTATTTTTATAGGCTTATAAAAAATTTAAAATGCTTATTATCAAACAATATAATATAATGAATATGCACGAAGTATATGGTTAGCGCTATGATTTATGATTGGTCTTTTGAAACCCATGTTGACTTTCGAATAATTCAAATTTTAATTGGATCTGAATTGATGGAAATGTATATTAATAATCTAGAAAAATAAAAACCGAGCAACCATTACGAAAATAGTAATTTTAGAATATTAAATAGTTTATTAAATTATCTCATGATATAAAAGTAATAATTTCTATTTTTATTATAAAAAATATAAAATATTAATAGTGAGATCATAAACAAACAAAATATTAATAATGATTCTTTATCATAAAAGATTATATATGATAATACTTGAATTTAATGTTAAACATTGAAAAATATTATATATTATACAATTTGATTCACTAAGGACACTCACGCCATTTTTCTTTTAATTTAGAACTAATGAATATGTTCAAATTCAAATTTTGGAATTTTAGATTCTGAGTGGAACGATGAATGAATTGATTTTACAATGATGTGTGTTTTTTTTTTTTGTCACAAAGACACAAAAAATATTGGGGCAGTAAAACTGCTTCGATTTTCTTCAACAGTATCTTGTTCGATGGGAAAGTGAATCTAGTTCGTGCAATTCTCAATAGTTTTCACAAACGCAGGGAAAAACGACAAAAAAATTAAGGAAAAACGTTAATTATTACGCAAAATCAGTTTTCTACAAAATCAATTTTGGTTTTTGGTGTAACTCTAAAACAAATGAATGTATATAAATTAAATTTTCACTAGATCATTATATTTGCATTTTCTATACACGATGAAATTTTCAAAATATTATGAT
>WHPZ01577110.1:0-23453 GCA_016617965.1 Macrosiphum rosae
ATACAATGATATTATATCATTGAATTCAAGTTTAATACAATCCATTATACAATGACCCACTTGTAACCTACTGTACAGCAGAGCGACATCCACTTACCAGCTTTTTATTATTTACAATTTAAGGATTTACATTATAAACAAACTATATAATATTAATTATATTATTATGTATAACTATTTGATGATTATTCTTTACGCATTTAAATAACTGTTTTAACAAAAATATTTCGAAAAATGTTATTACACAATATTCGACTTCGACATGACCTTATGTGGCTAATGCCGGAACAATTTACCATACACATATATTATTTACACTGCACCTATAACAACGTATACACACAATATTACTTACCATTTATAAATTAATTAACTTTACTTTCATAAAGTTTAATTTATAAATATTTAAGTTGCCAGTTGCTTTTACTGTATAGACCACGTATATATTTATATAATATTATCTACACTCCATAATATAATGATTGATGACTTAAGCGATTAAACAGTTATCACTTATCTGTGACTGAGGGCAGATACCTATACCGGCGATCACTGACCTCAGATTCGATCAGTCGGATAAGGAACATAATAATATTCTGTTGGGGACATTCGATAAAAATTGGCCCATCAGATATTTGTAATGTCTGATTTTTGGTAAATTCGATTATTATCTACCTATAGTGAAAACGATCAGAAATTTAAAACGATTTTGTTAAGTAAAAAACCTGAGTATTAAAATAAAATAATGTTGTGCTTGATTCTTAATCATTGAAAGTTCAAAGTACTCTTTAAACTTTAAAGGCTTAGATATATAATATTATGGCCCCATCGTTTATAAAATGCGTTATGGCAAAAGTATACTTTTTCCTTTTTTAATCAAAAGTCTTGTTTGTGAATCTCATTTAGGTAGTATACAAGCAGTACCTATATATAGTTATGAAATCTTATTCTTGAAATATTTGTGTTACAGAATATATAATTGTTGTTGAGGTATTTGATGTTTTCTTTACCTATATTTGACTATTCAATAACCATAACTACCATTCCTATTTCCTATATACATATAGTACTATAGTATTATACATACCACATGTATGATGGGTCCTAGACGAATATTATATTTACACAGCACAACACATAAGTAATATATTATATTGTCAGCCTTATACATAATATTAATTATATAATTTTATCTATATTCTGTAGCCTTGCTTAGGATTCATAAGAATCGAATATAATATGAATACAGCTCAAAATATATTATTTTTACAATATTTGTGTAACAGAATAAAACTGACGTTGAGGTGTACTTTACCTATTTGCGTGTCTATTCAATAACCACAACTATTCCTGTATAGAACTACAACATTGTACGTACCACTACGTGGCTCCTAGACAAATATTATTTACACAGCACAGCACAACACATAAAATAATATTATATTATATTGTCAGTCTTATAAATATTAATTATATAAAGCTATCTATATTCTGTAGCCGTGTTTAGGATTCATAAGAATCGAATATAATATGAATACAGCTCAGAATATATTTTTTTACAATATTTGAGTAACAGAATATAGCTGAAGTTGAGGTAGTTGAGGTGTAATTTACCTATTTGCGTGTCTATTCAATAACCATAACCATTCCTATAACATTTTACATACCACTACGTGGCTCCTAGACGAATATTATTTACACATCGCAGCATAACACATACAATAATATAATATAAAGTCAGTCTTATAAATAGTAACTATATAAACCTAGCAGTGTTGGTATAAGAGTTTAACTGTTGGTATACATATAGTGGTGGTCGGCGCTGGGCCTCTTTCGGGGTTACTGCACTATTAAGGACTGTGAGAATTTTTTCGTTTTCTTCAATTCCGACGATGGTATACAATACTACCTATAGTAATAATAATATAACGTCATCGTCACTCCGTCTTGTTGACGTACATAACATTTTATAACTTGATCGTTACGAACTCTGACACCCGTCGATTGTACCGCAATAATAGATTTTAATCGTTATTACGGGCGGACAAATAATACACATTATAATGGAACTGATCTGTTCCTAAATAGTATAGGTACCTTTTGGTACCGTATTGTTAGGTAAGATAATGACCATTTTCATACGAATCCGCCGGTGTTTAGGTCGTTCGTCATTCGCTATTGTCCGGTCGGCGAGAAATGATTATTATTTGTTTTATGAAATTCAAATGATTTCATTACAATATAAATCATATTACGAATTTATGACGATTTAAAGATTACAATAGGTATCGTTTCCGTCTCGAGTGGTGGTGGAAGAGTCAAGAGCACAATATTATATCGAACAGTAAACAGATTATATACCTATGATATATTGTATAGAACGCGTATCGGATAACTGTAATATCATTTTGTTCGTGGGACGGCTGACGTATTTTGAAATATCTATATCATAATAGTCATGAAGTTCCTTACAATACTATAATAGTATAATGGACAGATATTATAATAATATGGTCATATATGTTTTTGTTTTCAATATCGACGAGACGCCATATCTATTGTCTAAAATATGTGCTTTTAAGCAAATGCATCATCGTAAGTAAGAAAAAAAATACTCATCCACAAAAACACATAACCATTTGTATTTAGTAATATTAGTGATATTACACGACGTGTACAACAGGTGTGGGGTTCGTGTTATGAGTCAGTTATAAGAGTGAAATGCTGTTAGTCTTATGATTACAATTTAAAATAATTGATGGAAAACGAATGTTTTTATGCTATAACCTCTTCCGGTGTTCGAATTTTGTAATTTTTTTTTAAATTATTAGTTTGTAATATTTCCCACAAATTTTACTTCCTTTAAATTCCTTTTAGCTGATCCAGCATGGTGTTGTCCCTGGCAAATTAAATAATGCCTGTGGACTTACAGCCCCATCGTAAACTCCGTTAAATGTAAATTACGTTTATTTTAACACAGTAATTATATTTGTATTATATTTTGTATTTGAACTAATATAAAATACGTCTAAAATGATGGGTATACATAACATTTTTTAGTATCTATTTTATTTTGAGGGGTCTTGCTACAGCTATTATTTAAGGGGAAAGAGTTAGGCAATTTCTAACCTTGTCTTAGCCACCCGTGATCTATGTGTTAGTTGTAAATTATTATTAGCGTGAGTGAAATCCAATGGTATACACATGCACAAGTCAAACATTCGATAATTATATAAAATTCACTATACTAATTAGTAATTTTACGACAACTTACTTTATCTTGACAACATTTAAGTTGGCTAACGTTGTCACCGTCAATATATTTCGATTCCGAAAAAATATTTGAATTCAGCAGAAAAATGTTTGCTAGTAGATCGTACAAAATACTTTCCATTTTTCAATTTAATTATGATTTGAAAAAAAATGTTCGTACCTATGCAATCGCTTATCGTTTAAAAGTATAACTCAATATCCATTACAATTACATAATAAACGTCAACTACAGTACAGCAGAGTGGTACCCACTTGTGCACATTTTTTAATTTGTTCCATCAACTTATTAACTCGACTCCGTTAAAAAAATATCATCGGCATGACCAACCTTGGATAAACGCGATTCTGATCAGGTGGTCAATCCGTTTTATGTATCGCGTACATCATAATATTTGATTATTACGGTGACCGAACAATATTGAATCATTACAGGAAACATAACAATAATCATGGCGATTAATAAACGAGACGGCAAAAACAGTAGGTACCTACTGTAGTTCGCGTCGCTGTGGACGAAACCAAGAGCGCATCGTCTTTCACACAATAAAATCAACCGTGGTTACGTAACAGCGTATACCTTGGTACCTGTACTATTATTATATACCGCACGTATATACATAGAATTATCCTGTTATGCCTACAACGCCTGTTAATATAATATTATTGCTATAATGTATGCGAGTGCGTCCCATAAAAGATTATTACAAATAATATTATATCTACGCCGTCTATAATATAATATATATTAATATACATAATATAACGGGTAACATGGGAGTCCGCGTCGAAAGATAATTCGAATGAAAAATGCGTCTTTTAACGATTCTCCTCGTCACACACACACACACACACACAATAATATGGTATTATAATATATGCAGGTTTCTGACAACCGTCGCGGACCGGCTGGCTGTCGCTCGGTGGTCGTACATTATTGCGGCTACTGGTTTTCACGTTTATTATTATTATTATTATTCTTTGTCGATTTATCTGTGTCCGTCCGAGATTAAAACGAACCGATACGGGACCACTGTAAATTATAATATTAATGATATAATATTACAATACCGTACCCTGCACGCTAGGCGAGGTATAGGTATTCGACGTGTCACGATATTATATTCGATTACAATATTATACTATTATAATATTAGTGACATTTTTTTAGATTGATTTAAGTCAGTAAGATATAGAAAATATGATTAGAAAAAAAAATAAGAAATTCATGAAGAATTCTGCGTTTATATTTTTAGATAAAAAACTAATTTGTCATAATATTTTTATTACCTAGTTATCAATATTATTATTATTGGTAAATGCTAATAATATAGGGGAAACATTAGCCGCCGGTATAAAATCATATTAGTCTATCATAATATTAGTATATATTTTATTTAGATGTAGGTATGCTAATTTTTACGTCGTCACGTCATACTTATATTTTATTGGGCATAAACACGGCCCACTATGCAATTTATGTCTTATAATGTTATGGGTACTGAGGACGTTATAGTGTTTCTGGTTTCATGATCAATGTTGAAACGTAAGCACAATATCACCGGTTTGTTTTTGTGTGTTGAAAAAAGTTACAAACAGTGAATGGAATCTACGATCTACCTACATGAAATGTACCATTATATAGGTTTTTGTGTGCTGTTATAAGTTAAGAAAAACCAGGTTCACACGAAACGCTCTTGTTATAAGATTAGCGTAGTAGTTTTCCAATTTTGGGTGATACACTGGTCCCCGAATGCATTGTTCATAAATCATAAAACATCGTACACCTATGATAGATATTATGCATTATTGCATTTAATAATAATACATTTTGTATAAAACTACAGCTCAACAATAATAAGATTCATTATGTCCTATACATACCTAAATCGTAAATGTGTGTCTAGTACTCTAGTGTTACATTCGGCACATACGCCTCTGCTGAGCAACGTTTTTCTGTAATATAAAATAATTCAACAATCGCATCGAAATTCATTGTGGCCGATAATATAAGAAAAGTATGTTTTACTGTAAAATATTTTTCATTATTTCTGTTTTAACTCGCAGTAGGTGCATTTTGTATTTACTCGACATAATATAATAATATCAGATTTTTTAGTGTACGTTTATTACGGTCATTAGCAAGCACAGCGATATTACATCAATACAACACATATTATGGTAATGTTTTATGTCCTCGTAGAATATCCTAGGAACATCAATTATATTATGTAAGATTAAAAAGACAAAAGTTATGCCTTTAAGTTTAGCCCTGCATTTTTTTTAGTATAAGCTAAGTTGATTATAATTGTAAACTTAATTTATGTGTTCACAATTTCTATTAGTTTAATTGTTAACTTGATTGAAAAATAAATAGTACTGAACTGAGTGAAAAAAAATCGCATTACCCAGCCTTGGCAAATATATTTTAAAACCGTCTGTGAGTGGGCCTATACAATTCAATATTATAAAGTGTATTAAACATTATACTTACTCATTGTATTATAGTCTAAACGATATAGGTAAGTGCAGGTATAAACGAAAAACTTCAAACTGTTACAATATGATAATGAACAATCACGTATAAGTATAATAGAATGTATAAGTATTATGAACCATGATATACATAAGTATATTATACTTGTACACATATTGTTACTCATCCAACGATATTCGAACGCACTACTTTGTAGGTGCTTCTACTTCTCAATCAATGTCTCACGTCACATATAGACACGATCCCGTTGCAAGGTGTCCGTCGTGATCACTCCAATTCGTATAGGCATTATCATCAAATGCATTGACTGTTATACAAATACTCGTACAAGTAAAGACCTATATTATAAAGGCATAAGTAAGTTCTTCATCAAGCTCTCGATATCCCGTCAACCACACTATAGAATCATATACTTGTGGCAGACTTTGTGAAATTAAATCTGTCATCCATTCATGTGTACCTAATATTACGATTTACGAGTATAAGGCTATGTGATGTCAATGCACTTTGCATTGTTTCACAAAGCTTATAGCTACAGGATACACATTTTAAATAACTTCATGTACGTTTCATGAATTTTTTAATCAGAAAAAGAATCATTTTTAATTTATTTTTTTTGACAATTTTAGGGTTTAAATCATTTACACTAAAATCCGGGTTTTAAAATTGTATTTTAAGGTTTTTACCCAACCTAATATTATTAATCTTAATTTTTTAAACAAATCCTAGTCCTTAGTGTACATAAATATTGAGATTACGATTATTTAGACAGAAAATTAAATTAGAATTCTTCTTTCAGTTTAAAATTCCTAAGTATTGAAATAATAGTGCAGTCCTCCAAAACTGTTTTTAAATTTAATGAAAAATATTTTTTGGTTCAAAACCTGTATGAAATAAAAAAAAAGAAGTGCATTTTATAAAGGATTATTATTTAAAAAAATTTAAAAAAAAAGCAATATTTTTGGGGTATTTATAGTACATTTAATTCCCAGACCTAACTTTGAGATAGTTACCTCAAACGGCGCAAATAATATAGTTCACCCTGCTTGTGAACTTAGAAGCTCAAAATTAGCGAAAATCAATCTAACTCGCAGCGGTTCCCAAACTTTTCCTCCACCCGACCCCTTTAGAGTATACTAAACATTGTTCCCCTCTAATAAAAATAACCTTACCTAACAATCATAATTTGCAGGCCCCCTTCGATATACATGTGAACCCCTATAGGGGAAACAACTAGGTTGGGAAACACTGATCTAAGTCATATGGAACATTTGTTGGACATCATATAGTACTTGCACTTGCACAAATATCTGACTTTATTTTCGGCAAGGCCAATCGGAAGTTTTGCGATGGCAAGCAGAGCAACAATTATTTTTTGGATACAAAACAACTTGACCCAACAAGGGTTTTTGGGATTTTTTTAGACTAAACATGTTCTTTTTATCGATTTGTTGGACATTTTTTGACCTGTAGCCCATGTCTGTTAACCTACTGTCTGTTCAACCGATGTGTTTGATAGGTTGGATAGATGGCTACTGTTACTCTGCCTATAGTTCAAGATAGGGTTCCAATATTGTGGCTTGAACAAGCTATTAAAATATGCATAACTCTCGTTATACAACAGAGTTAACGTTATCGATGTGAAACATATATACATGAACATGGTTTGATACGTCACAATTTGTGACTCACAAATCCTTTAATATAATTAGTTGTATTTATAGCGTTCACGCATTATGCTAAATCAATGTTTAATGTTAAAATAGCGACATATGGCCATATATAGGTGGTAGGTATTACGTAAAACACAGTCATGTAAATTTATATAAAAATCCAAAGACGTGGATTATCGGATTAATGATTATATAAGAAAAAAAGACAATCACTAATCGAATGATAATATTTGAAACAGTAATTTATATAGTAAGTACCAACAAATTTATTTACAACCGACTTTTGTTATCCACAATTTATTGTCCGAGGACAGAGATTCTGCAGTAATAAATGTTATACCAATAATGTATGTTTATATAATAATGGTAGTTGTTACCCTTTATAGTATACACAATATTATATTTTGTTTTTTCTTGAAAGTAAATAAAAATATTGCTTGATATTTTTATGAATATTGGGTACAACATAATATGAAACAATTTATTAATTTTTACTCCTTATATTTGTATCTAAGTTTAAATATGTACTACTTATTCAAATAAGGGGAGACAGCTACCTAGGTAGTATTATATAATTTATATGTCGACCATTATTCTAATAATATAGTGAATATTGTAATCATGAAATCTATCGATTTCTGTATTTGATTTTAAAATAGGTACTTACCTACCAAATATATTATAAATATATAATTAAATTATATCTCAGTGAGTCATTGGAATATATGCATTAATAATCGTGCTGTAACTGCACAACTGCTATTGTATATAATATATTGTATATGGTTATATATAAACTATACTATATATATAACCATAAAAAAATTAAAAGTGTAACAATAATGAGGTTGAAATCAATAAAAATATTTTGATTTGTATAATACATTTTTACTTTCGTATGCAATGAATAATATCATTGAATAATTATAATTTAACACATTCATTAATGGGGCATATAACTCAATTAAGAGATTAGGAGCACTCAACACCTAATTATTATTATTAATAAATAATGAAAAAACTTAATTATGATATTGGGTGACTTCCCCGTTTTTTTTTCCATCATCGTTAGCTATTAATTTTAAAATCTTTGCTCACAAGTGTTTTGGGAATGGATAAAAAATATTGAAAATTTGTATTTTATATTTTATATTGTAGCCATTATATAATCACACCTAACCTAACCTATGATAATGTACATGGTTTTGAGTAGCGACGACTTGGAGCGGTCAAGGCTCTTAAAAAAAAAGTCTTACCTAAACTGAAAACTAAACAGCACATTTAAGTCACGTTAGGTATGTCAATTTTTTAATATATATTTAGGAATATTGCCTGCTTTAATAACGTGAAAGCGTACTGTTCGTCTATTTATACGATCGGAGAGAGAATTTTTCATTACAAAAAAAAAATATGCAAAACTCATTTAGACAATATTTATTCTTAACAGAGAGTAACATTGTGCTATATGTAGTCTTCGGTCCTCACTTGGTGCAACGAAAACTATTTATAATGCAAACGAATACCTGTGTATAGTGAGTACATAAAATATAATATCCGTTATTTGTTTTATAAAAGATGTTTTTTTTTACATTTTTATAGCTATTGTGAATAATAAAGTAGAAAATTGTGCATGTAGTTTGGTATAGGAAGAGGAGCTGGAGAAAAATGTTGTTTCATTATATACCAGCTATACCGGACACCGGTGTTATGTAATGCGTATATAGTACAATATTTATTATGCGTATAGCTGAGGAACTACAGTGGAGTGTGGTGGACAAGGCCGCCCACGGGTCCGTCTACTTTCGAGCATCTACAAACCGAAAAATTTAAATCGTGTGTTCTTTTAACTAATAATGTACGTAATGTTATCGAGTTGTTAGTTTTTCTACAAATAATTTTGATAACATTTTTTTCGTTGGGTCAAAAAGCTTCATAATGTAGCTACTGCAAGGTGTCGAGGTTTCTCATAAATTTGTATAATAGTGGTTCAAAAATATTAAAGATACATTTTTTTTTATAAACACTTAAAATCGAAATGTTGACAAAATTCATCTAAATCATGAAAATTAATAAATTATTTTATAAAAATTTATAAAATGTTCAATTTACATAGCTATAAGGTTTCAAAATGTAAAACAAAGTTTCATATAAGTAGTTAATACTATAACCAAACAATCAAAAATAAACACAGTTTTTTTTATAGAAATATAAATTTATAATTTGTTTGAAATTAGATATTTTAAAGAAGAATAACGATTTAAGTTTTTTGGTTGTAATTTAATTATACTTTTTGTGGGTACCTGAAACTTTTAAAGTATATTATGACGATATTACAATATAATATAATTACATTTTTAAATGCAATATTTTCGTTAAGTGTAAATAAATAATATACTGTATTACTAATATGTAGTAAAAAAAATGCCATTAATAGCAATATCAAAAATATACTTTGTAATATATAGGCTCAGAATCTTTTTTCATTTGCAATAATAATTTAATTTAATTACGAAGTACTTAAACAAACAGAAGCAGACAGATAAAATATAGTCATAATGCATAGTCTAAAAAACCTGAGAACTAGCCTCTTATATTATATATTTATATAAGACGATTAGGAGTGCATCTATAGTTATTGCAGGGTAGGTCACTGAAATAGTGCAACCAATACGTTAAATTGTAATTCAATCATAAATCATTGTATGCGAAAACGGAAAAACTGTTATGAGATAATCATAAGACAGAAACAAATAGTGTCTATTTGCATATTGGATATTTTTTAATTACTTCGAACAAGAACAACTTAATATACGAGGGGAACTATAAGTATTACTTTTCGAGTCATAATACCAAAAATTAAAAATGCTTTCAATCATAAAAAATGTATAACGTATAAAACTAAATAAATTCGAAAGTTTCAAATTTATATGATAAAATTTAATTTTGTAAACCAATTTAGTGATATTATTTAAATATATAAATATAATGACGGAAAGTTTCGAGATTCTAAAATTTATATTTTTTGATTACTTCAAAATAACTTAACTAGTAAATTGTGATTATGAATTTAAGATATTTTAAAGTGAATTGCTATAGTTGGAACAAATTATGAGAAACCTTGCAATAAATGTTCAAGATTTATTACCTAGAAACAAAAATCTTATCAATAAAAGTTACGGCTTGTTACATAATGACGTTATACATGGCAAAATGTAATTACAATTTGCAAACGTAGGTAACTAAAACGGAAAATAATGTTTACTCACGAAAAGAATAGAATTCCACAAAACCAAACATAAACAATTTAATACAATATTTTCTATTCTAAAAAAGTAAAAATAAAATGTATTTGCTCGTATTTTTAATAATATTTCATTTATAATAACTCATCATTACACCCAGATTCTATGCCATCACATCTTATTAAGCCTAATTTTTCACTGTAGAATTTTGTGTTCAGTGTTTGGCACTTTGTCATCTGCTATAGTGCTTAAACTCATATATTGTATAGCATAATAAGTAGGTACCTGATACGTTATAGAAAACAAAAGTTATGTAACGTTTTCATTTAAAATATTGATATAAAAAAAAAAGTTAGATTCCGTTTTAGTTATTAATAAAATTAGACGTAAAAGTTCCATAACGTTTTAATTCTTAATAACATAAATCGGTTTAAATTAACTATCTACCTAAATATTTCGATTAAATCGAAAGTAGACAATTAAAAACGTCTGTAAATAACTTAATAACAGATAAAATATGATTAAAATAATATTATGTCTACAGAATAATAACATGTTCTATGTAAAAAAATAAATAACATTTGGACGAAAACATATTTTCTTTTTAATATTATTGATGCTTAAATATTTCTGTTTTTTGTATTTGGTTTTGTTAGTTTTCTCCGATTTTTAAGAAAACGTTTTGGAATTTTCTAATTTTGACCTCCTTCCACCCACAAAAAAAAAATACAAACTTTCTAAGTTTTCTAAAAAAAACCTCCTTCGTTGTAAATCTACGTTTCGCACTGGGTCTAAAATTCGTCGGTACCTACACCTAAGTTAAGTTTTAATAATAATTAAGTTGACATAAATTTTTTATTAATTCTGGTTTTTTTTGAAAATCGGAAGAATAAATCCTTTGTGGTATACCAACAGATCCATCGGTTGTTGCTTTAAGAGGACGTGATACCCGCATGTGTTGTCTCCGTCTTACAAGTGCATAACATAGCAAATTATACGTTCAGCAAAACACGTGTAGCTCCGTTAAGTTTAAAATTAGAGTAAATTTACCTCTTATAAAATTTAAATTTAATTATATTATCTAGACGACCTCGTGGGTTTTTTATTACATTTTAATTTTAAAGCGATCTATGAGTAATTTATAATTGTAAATTGTTTGCACATTTTAAAGTACTCATAACTCGCTTAAAAATTAAAATATAATAAAGAGCTCATGAGGTTGTCTTGATAATAATCTTACCTTTAGATTTTATTTGAGGTAAATTTACTCTAATTTTTAATTTAACGGAGCTACACGTGTTTTTCTGAGCGTAAAATTTGCTATGTTATTCACTCGTAAGACGGAGACAACACACGCGGGTATCACGTCCCCTTAATGATATATTTTCCCTGAGGACTCGATCTTTTTAATTTCCATCGATCTATAGGGAGGGACCCGCTACAAATGGTTTCACAGGGTCCATATATGTTATTTGGTTCCGCGCAGGAGACTTCCGTCGGTTATTGTTCAGGCTTGTAGGGTTTTGTGTACAATTAAATTATATAATCATCAATAGGCCTAAGAAATCAAGTGCTTTTATAATAGCTCACCATTGATAACAGGTCAACATAAAAAAAAAACATGTATAAATAATAAATAGGTTATTATTGTTATCTGCTATAATTGTTATTCTCATTCAATTACGGCCGCACCGTGTGGTCTGGGTCATCCGTACATACCGCATGGTATAATGTGTCAAGATTAGTGTCAGTAGGTACACCGAATTTGAAATTTCGTCCGTATCCAAAATACATCCGGATATCAGAGTTAGGAATTTGGGAGAGTGTATAAAGACATCCGATTGCAAACAATACGGCGCTTTGTACTACAGTTATTTTATCATGTTATGTGCGATTTGAATAGGACCGCTCGCGTGGCGATTATATTATTATATGATTACAATTAAACGCTTTTGAACTACACTCAACTAACCGGCGCCCAACAGTGATATACAGAGCTATTATAATATTATGTACCTAGGTAAACACAATAGTAAATATTGTCGTAACTACCCAAAATATCCTGTGAAAAAAAATTTCAATACGGAAGAAAAGACTACATACACGCTTGTTTACAATATTATAAACCTCGGAATGGATAAAACCATATATCCGATGAAAAATACAATACTTTATCCGTACCTACAGGTCGTCGGACTGGCTTTAAAGTCCGTCGGTTCCTTGTATTAGGAAATCCATGGTATAAAATGCTACCTGCAGTACCTACAGAAAAAAATCCGTTGGTAGCTTCCAATACAATGACAGCAGAGTAGAAGCAAAACCGGGGAAGTCACTCTGCTGTATAGTCGTAGATGTCGAGTGAACCTCTTCATTGAGTACCATCTTAATCACGACAATGTCATGGATGTGTTAAATACTAATTCAATGATAAATCATTGATAAGGTACAAAAAAAATGGTTCTGAACGGGGACCTTCTTTTAGCCTTTATTTCTAAGGATATTTTTTTTATAATAGTAATTTATGTAATGTTATTCGTTTTTTTATTTTCCTATTAATCATCAATTGATATTAGGTGTATAACAATTAACTTTGCATACTTATATAAATTTAAAAATTTTATGTAGCTGTAAAAACACTAAAGTTTTCATTTTTACCATAATTTAAACGAAATTTATTGCACCTACTTCTAAAGCTTATAAAAATAAAATAGTGCTTTTTCATTTTTGATAGAAAAATCTTATAATAGCAACTGTTATACATTTTCAAACATCTTGACCGAGATTAAAAATGTTTATCAATATTTATGAAAAATAAAATTGAATTAAAAAATAATTTAAGTTGTATATTATAATGCAATTTGTTAGTTTCTACTATTAATATTTTTTGAATTACAACAAAACAACAAAATTGTTTTAGGAGAAATTATTATTTTACGTGTGGATATCGAATGTCGACATTTGAAATTCAATCACTCATAAGTCATAACACATGTATGGCTTTACTCTAAACTTTCTTTTCTTATTACTAGTATTTAACTTATGAATTATCTTGTATTACATTTTCAAGTGTTAGGTGTTTCAATTAAACATTAATTTATGAGATTTCGACTATACGAAGTAATTGACATATTTTTGTGATTAGGACGAATTTGAATACTTTAAACGCTTATAAAAAAAAATGTATCTATAATTAATAATTATAATATGTACTATCGATACCTATTTATTAAAGAACAACTTATGCGGATCAGGTATAGTACCTGAGTGAAAATCTATTTTTATTATTGTAAATTCTCAATATTTTTTTATAAGCACTTGAAGTGAGAGCTTTGACAAAATTCGTAAAAATCACAAGTATTTGCGAATTATTTTTATTTAGAAATTCATTTTTTCAACATTGGAGGATTTAGTAGGTATCCGTAAATTAACGATTTCTGATCGAAGGATAAGAAATTATTTTAATGCGTAAATCAAAAACGAGTAATCTTTGATACTAGAATTTTTTATTTTATCATTTTATATGCATGATACAATTTTCAAAACATTTTGACTCTTTTTAAGTACTTTATAAACAATTTCAATTTTTTATTTATATAGAAAAAAAATTTTCATTGTATCAAAAAGATTTATATAATGTTTTACAAGATCCCTCATAAATAGTTTTAATAGCAGTTTAAAAATATTAAAGTTACATAGCCATGATTTTTTTTATAATTATTTAAAACATCATAAATGTTGACACTATTTATTATATTGCTCAAAATCCCGAAAATCTCGAAAGTTTACATATTTTATAGTTAAATGTACAAAATGGTTAATTTTTTATAGCTAAAATTGAAAACTAGGTTTCTCATAAATAGGTACCTACCTATTTCATACTATAAACAAAAAATCTAAAAATATATATATATAAACACAGTTTTTTTTAACTAACTACATTTAAAATTTAAATTTAACGAAGAATAATTTTCATTTTATTTTGTTGAAATTTAAAAATATTATTTGTTGATACTTGAAACTTTCAAAGTATATTATTATATATTATAGTATTATACACACAATTCCATTTTCAAATGCACTTTTTCCGCCAAAAATTATTTTAACCAATTGCTTCATAACAATTATTACTTTAATAGCAATAATATCATATTATTTATATTTTCATTATAGTAAATACTATGGGCCGATAGACCAGAATCGCTTCAGAAAACTCACGTGAATTCAAGAAATAATTTTGTACCAAATAACGTCCCTAATCAATTATAATACAACAATATAGGTATTTATTGTCTCGATAGTATGCTGAACGGAGTATTATGCGATATTGCATCAAAGAAAAATACAATGATCGCGCATTTTCTCTCAGTACAATAATTTTAAATAATGTTTCTATTTACTTATACTCTATTTATTTACTATATATATTATAATCGAACCGCAACTGGAATTTGGGGAACTTATTTTACAGCTAATCTGCGAATTTACCGGAAGATCCATTTAACGTAACTATGTAAGGCAGTCATTTTTAAAGTATTTTTAACTTTTTTTTTTTTTAGTGAAATTTTAAGTATTTATTGTTACTCGTACACTGAAATTACAATGAAATAAGAAAATTATTTAAGGAGAAATCGTTACTTTTCGGTTGAATATCCAATGTCGAACAAATTTTAACTTCAAATGCCCATCGAAATTTAATTTGACTTTCCACTTACTGCAGTAAGTTTCTTTTTCTTTTTTTGAAGGTAGACAAACGTATAATATGAGGAATTGTGTATTGAATTTTTAAATCTTAGATATAAAAATACATTGTTTTATGAATTTCTAACTCAAAACAATTTGAAATTTTCACGATTTTGACGAATATTGTCAAAATTCTGACTTCCGACACTCTTACAAATTATTGTGAATTTACACTCACTTTTTTTTTAGTTTACACATATAATAACTTATAAGCTTAGGACTCGGTCCCTCTACCTTTGAATGCAGTTAAAAAGTATCCCCCTTAAAAGTTAGTATTAACGTTATTCAGGGTTAACTGTCGGGTGCACCAACCAGATTAAAAGTTAAATGTATCACTCCGTCCGTAGACCTAAGTTCTATACGTCTACACTTACTATTATACACAATATTAGACGATAATAATAATAATACAGTGTTATTGTGTCTGGCTCACGCAGATTATAATATATCGATTGCACGAATATATCGACATATATCGAGACGCTGACTCTGGTGTTTTTCAACACGTTTCTTTTTTTTTTTAATAGATTTAACAGCCTCGGTACAATCATTCATCAATAATATGTTAGCATATAGTTTGTTCTATTTGTATATTATTATGTGATTCATACACGCGAAACCGAAATTCGCTCGATAAGCGGAAAAAATTGTTTGAATTGCATTTTGGGCACGCTCATTTTATAGCAGCTGACATCGATGCTGAAGTATTTCGTTTTTAGAACAACGCTGCTTGCTACACAAATGAACAAACGTTTCCGATAGACTTAACATCTTTTTAAGTTTTACAGTAGGTACAATTGGGACATATATTGCCCTCCAATTAGCACTTAATTATTAAATAACTCATATTTTTCACTTAATAAAAACGGAGTATAATATTTTCTTTAAAAAAATGTATTCATCATTATTTATGGTTTTTTTTAAATCTAAAAATCACAATTTGGGGGGCTATGGACGTTGGGGGAGGAGGGGGTATTATTACGTTGGTTTTATTATAAGTACCTCATTTGTAAAATATATATTCTTAAATAGGTATTTAGTTTTTCATATCAGACAAATGTGATGATTAAATGTCTTATAGTGTCTGATGGCTATAATATTAGGGAGTATCTACATATTCGGGTTTGTGCAAATCAATAAAATACGCCCTGAAATTATAAATTTTAATAATAAATACCTATAGTATGTAATAAACAATAAACATCATATTATAGAACCAATAAATAAATGTTTTAATAATTTAAGTTCAATAATATTGTGATGTGAAAAAATACGCTCGAAAATATGCGAACAATATTCACAATGAAGCGAAAAATCGGTACCACGTGAAAAGAAAAAATATATTCCACGTACCTCTATCCGTGCATGTCGGAAAATCGATTATGTATGTTTCGAGCAAAAGACCGATCGAAAAATAAAACTTTTCACCTACCATAACGGCATAACACAATATAATATGTACGGTATTTATTATGTAGGTACATCATCATAAATGTACAATAATATTATATTATTATGTTAATACTACCTATATAGGTAAATCCGTAGCCTTGAATTTATATTGTATTCGCCCGACGTCTAGACACTATCTATAGACTGTTATAATACGTTATTATATAATGTGAAATTAACCAAAGCAAAAACAAAATCACGTTACATATTATTATTATTCGAAACGGCCGACACGCTCGGCATTTGCCGCGCAAAGACTCGTTTCCTCGTTTCCCGCTGTATATTATAGTTATACGACGTGGTCAGCTTAAGTACAATGACGATAAATGTATACAGATATATGTATATTATATATTTATATATAATTTTAAATCTTTATGCTGCAGCAACTGCACACACAGCTCGTTAACGACTTGCTGCAGTCGACCTCGACCCGGTCCGCCTTTCACATCTGCGCCGATCCGTTGGTTTTTCGTGCGTCGTCGATTATCGTCTACATATTTAGGTATTATAATAAAATGAAAACGCAATATTATTTTAGTACCCTTCGACCCGGCAGGAGACTACGACACGCGACATGCATAAATCTTTAGTATTATATAAAATCATTTATTGCTATATATAACTATTATCGATCATTTTTAATTTTCGAATAAATACAATTTAACTGCCGTTCGCGTTCATAATCGCCAATGTACCTGACCGTTTATTGGAAAATTAGTGTAGTCTGGGGAGGGGGAGGTCCGTCCAAATCATTAAAGAAGAATTCAAATCAATGAGAAAGCAAGACATGATTTGACAACCTTTTAAAAACTCTCAAGTTACTAGCTGCTCTTTATGTCAAAATGTAAATTTTACATGGTTGGTAGTTTTAAATTAAAAACGGTGACTGCCTTCTCCCAGGTTTTTCCGTCTGAATCATATCATCTTCCTTATTATCCGAATATATTATACACCAAGTTTATAATATGAAAAACCTACTTCTACTAGGTACAATCGACATGGTATAACTTGTATAAGAGCGTTCTATAAGATACCTACCTATAGGTGATGTATTTGTTAAAGGAACGATACTTATTTTTTTGGAAATTTTAGTAATACCATTCAATTTATAGAACGAAATGGATTATTAACAGACTTCTGAACGATCTCGATTTGTGATTTTTGTGATGTCTACGAGCATATATGATGTACTGCATAATAGGTACTCCTAAAAATTGCATTATATAAAATATAATCAATTATTGACGTCGTATTTTTTATACTACGACAATATCGTTTACTGCAGCCGAGTGGTTACCTACTTTATTGTTTGATTTTTAAGTCCCTGTTGGAAAAACATATTAAGAACCTTGTTTGTTGTTTGATCCTAAGCTACATAATAATATTGCAAATTTTATCATTTTTTAACTAGGTAGGTAATTAAATAACTTGTGAATTGATTGTAATTTTGACAAATTTGATACAATTTGAACTGATTCAAATTTCAAATATTTACAGTTATTCGTTTTTAAATTACAACAAAAAAAACAAAATTTTGTTAAAAACTGGTTTTACGTAAAATATCATAAATCATTTTGAACATAAAAATAATAATCTTTATATTTCCATATTTTAACAAATTTTGTAAAAAATAAATTTAATTTTAAAGCTCATAAAAAAAACAATTTGACTGTATAATATTATGTTTGATTTTGTTTTATTTTAGTAAGAACCTCATAATAAAATATATATATTTTTTTCCACATCTTTTTTTGTTTTCCCCTTTTATTTTTAAAAGAGCTGAGAATTGTATTTTACATTTTACTTTATTTACGTCATACATCTCCGTATCATTCTACAAAAATTGGATATTTTTCTTGTCTTGAACAAATCAAGATAAATGTATTGTTTGCGTACTTCAATGCTTAACAACTGATTAAAATCATTTTCAATGGTATCTATTGAAAATGCTTTAACCAATTCACTAAATTACAATGAATTTGGTATAAAAATCCAAGAGCAACTAAGAAATAATGATATACGTAATAAGAATTTAATATCTTTGGTCAAATATTATATTTATAAATACTATAATAATTATTATTTATATTCTAATTTCGTTGTTTAACTTAAGCATAGGTGCGTACCTATATTTATATATCATTATTTATTAATAATAGCTTCAGATTATAATTTGTGTTATAAATCTTATTGTTAATTATTTTAATATACAATTCAATGAAATATTAATGCTACCGAAATGTATAACTATTAACTTGTTTCCACCATCATTGCTATATATCATAAACGTAAGACTATATTTTGTGGAATTGATTGATAGGTTAGGTTAAGAACTTAAGATGTATATTTTATCAAAAAAAAAAATAGTTTTTTGAAAGGATCTGTAGACTGTGGTAGTACCTATGGTAAAGCAATGAAATTATAACATAAATTATTGACAAAAACGTAGAAAATTTATGAACAAGTTGTTATTACTCGTATGGAGTATATACTATAATATAGCCACAGAACTATAATATGTACACGCACAATGCACGCAACAGGTGCTATTAAAGACCACCTTTTGGAGGCCCACTGATGTGATTCAAAACTATCATCTACCTAAATAGAATAATGAGAGTCGACATGCTAATTCGGAATAAATTATAATGTACAATCATTTTCAACTAAGAAACAGTGTAAATCACTATGGTAAAATATAAGTATATGTTATAAACAACAATGTTTAGACAACAAATGACCGAATCAGCTGCTTTGACGTATAATATATTATAGTATAATGGGTTTATTAAAAATATAATTGTATAACACGTCCTTTGGATAATGTGTACAACTATTGAGTCAGTCCAGTAGTAAACCGTTTAATACTTAGTAATATATGAACGAGTTAACAATATAAAAGGTAGGTATGTATAGGTAATTTTATCTTTTTAACTTAACTTTTAAACTTAATAGATTTTTATTGATATTAATTATTAACCTAATAAATAACGAACTACTTTCAATAAAATCCAGGTTACGTTTATTTGTAAATAATTAAATAATACATTTATAAATATAATAAAATAACTATCTAATATGATATGAAATTAAAAATTAATTTCTCAAATTTACTTCTTATTCCCTTTAGCCAGAATTTTTCAATTAAAATAACATATTTTTTATACAACGTGGTTATTTATTTAAGACTATATTATATTGGCTGTTTATATAATTTAAAAAAACAATGCACTTAATTAAAGTCATTAAGTTGATTGTCGGTATTATAACTTTTAACTTAACTGAGATAAAAACTTTTTTTCAAGTTCATTCTCTCAACTCTTGATTTATTTATTTATTATTCTTGTTTCATCTTATCATGATACGCGTCATACTTCTATCACAAAATAATAATTTATTAAATCTACTAATATAGTTGTACAATAATATAGATGGTCTTGTACTTTTTTCAAGCCCAGCAATATATTCAGAGACATGTATTTAATAATTCTGGAGTTGCTTATTAATGAGCTAACACCTCCTGGTGATGGTTGATTGGTCTAAGAGCTGATAATGGTCTGCGTACAGGTGATTGATTTAAAAATATAAATTAAAACAAAAATATTTAATACATTCGGAAACACTCGTAGCTAGTTCAGCTTCCTCCCATCTCCCTCGAGCAAATCCCGGCCGAGCACCTGCGTGTTATCTAATTACATATCTGTGTAAGATGTACCAGGTACGTTATATCTGTATAATGCATGTACCTATATATATTATGTTTGTTACACTAGCCTATTAAACTGTCTATTCGAGGGGGATTTTTGGCCAGGTTTAATTTTTCTTCTCGTTAAAACCCATATGTGGAGGTACGCCCTCGACAAAACTCGCACTCGTGTACATTTTATGATTTACCCATAAACGAGTATGTACCACATCATAGTACAAATAATAAGTGTAATTCAAAAACAAATGACCGTAGATAGGTACGTGTAATTTTCACCGAATGTTTGTACTTGTATTTCCTATACATGGCAGTGTCGTATGTACGAATTATCACTAGTCAAGCATAGCACGACTAACATAGCCATAACTATACGTTTTTTAAGGAGTGGGTGGTTATAATTATGACATATTCAGTACAAATAAAAATTGCGCAATTTAATTTTATAATTATTATGTAAAATTAATTTTTTGATTTTTATTTTAAAAATATTGACAGTGTCATTTATATATTTTTATTTTATTTTACTATGAATTTAACATTATAGTCAATAAGTCATCAAAGGAAGTCCTGACAATCTAACATTTCCTTGTTGATTCCTCAAAAACGATTAACGATTTTAATCAACCGGCTAACTTAATCACGGTGAAAAACTGTAAACAGTGTAGATATACATGCAATGCTTTAATTGAACGTGCAATTTCACTATGGACTCTGGCCTAGGGGGCCTCCCCCTATATATGCCACTGAATTACATGGTATAATTTTCAAATTATTTTAACTCGATTCGTGCTATTTATACGGTTTACATTTTCGGTTTTCTGTAGTTTTTTTTTCTATAAATATATATACAAATTGTTATATTGATATCTAAGATTTGAAAATTTAAATCAAGGTTCCTCGTAAGTTTTTATAACTGCAGTTCAAAAATATTAAAGATGCATTATAGGTGTAATTAAAATTTTAAGGACTTACAATTTTTATAGTTTCATTATTGTTCATTATTTTTATCATTTAATATAATTAACATATTTTTATTGGTAGTTGGTCAATTGTCATATCATGGCCAAAATATCTTTGAAAAGTAAAAAAATAAAATGTTCAAAATTCAAAACACGAAATACTGATTCAATATAAGATTTAAAACACATAATTTATGGGCGTTTTCGATTTAATTTTGGCAAATAATTCGAGGTAAAAGAACAATAAAGTTCACAACTATCAACTACCAAATACCAATACCACCAAACCGTATGTATATTTTATGTTGTATATAATACAATTATTGATTTATAAAGTATAATAAATTTCATTACATATTGCAAATTTGCATTAATAAAATTATAATAAATTAAATACTGTGAATACGTTTTATATACGTGCAATTTTGAGGAATATATATCATAGCTATATAGAAACCAAGATAAATAATATATTAGTTATGTAATATACAGAACGTGGTGTAAGGCGTGGGGGAATACCGGTCAGTGGGTATAGGTATAGGTAGTACTGGTAACCGATGTTCCTAGAAAAATATCATATTTCGAGGTATATACAGACACTTTGGCTTTACAAATAATGTTGTCGTAGTATAAAATGTAACATAACTACAAGTGATGATTATATGATTATTTTCATTGTAAAACATACGTTATTATTTTTTTCCACAGCTATAAAAAAAATATAAACTTTCGTCATGATTTTTATGATAATTTTACTTAGTCGAAGTCTAATATGAACCAAAAATACCTAATTACCTACACAATACATTTTCGTAGTCAAGTAGATATTACAATATTATAGCTATTTTTGTAAAACATATAATATAAGAGAGAGGTAATATACTAATATACCATTTAAAAGTCATGGGGTGATAGCCCGGCCATTTGCGATTCTTTAAAAAAAAAAAATCTTGTTCTTACAAACTTGCTGGAACTTAGTCAATATTTTGGGGTTTCCGGTCGTCGATACAACACTATAGTACTTAAATTAATATTTTAAAGATGTTACATTATACACGCTAGTAGCTTGGGTAATCCCCGAAAATAATTTTTTTTCCTATTGTTGTTGATATAGTAAATTAAAATTTAGGTAAACTTATTGTGAATAATATAAACGATGGGTACAAAATAGCAAAAGTATACACAAACTACTAATTAGTAAAGAAAACTGATAGTATAATATTTAAAAAAAGAGGGAAAATTAGTAACCTCTCTGCTGTACATTACGTGTCGTTTGTATCACGTCATTGAATAAGTCACAGTATACACGTGTTCAATTTTAATTCAATGATAAATCATTGCATACGAAAAACGGTTCTGATCGAAGACTGTCTATCAGCCTACCTATAAAGGTATTATTACTAAGAGTATATTATTTTATGTTGTACCTAACTATTTATATAACCATTATAATATTAAAGTAATTCATTTTACTATTAGTATTAAGGTGTGTTGAATTATTTTTTACCGAAATCGTTGCATTTATGATAAATTATCATACTATTTAGCTAGGATAGCATTATACAGAATAAAAGGAAAAAAAATGCAAAAGTCATCAACATCCTAACTCTAATGATAATATTAATATTTAATTATTAAAATACTATAATATATTATTATTGACTATCGTCATTAACTATTGAGTCAATATAGAAGACTTACCGTAGGTTTGTGTAGGTTGAATAAGTCTGTAGGTTTAAATGTATTGTCATTATGTACCTACAATGTATATAAAGTAAAAATGTACAATAACATAGATTTTAAGTAGCCACGAATATATTTTTTAATTTCATTAAAATAACTAAAATCATTATTCTTCGTTTAAATATCTCATTTTGTCCAAATTTAAACGTAAAATGTCTAAAAAAAAAA
>WHPZ01577117.1:0-16956 GCA_016617965.1 Macrosiphum rosae
GATTGGGTGGGACAAGGGAAAACAAATTTGGAGCGTTGACAATCATAATCCACGCTTGTGTTGTCGGGCGAAATTAATATCTATGACTACCGGGGCTGCCGCGTGCACATATTAGGTATAGATGCCGAGATTGAGATAAATTTACAATGCGATTTCAGTGAGCGGTGAATTTCATCTCCAATGCGTACGGAATGTTTAAGAAAAAAAAAAAAACTAATAAATATATAATACTATTATGTAATACACCCGCACGTATATTATATTTCGCCGTTGAGCCCCAGAGCTGGCACCGTCGAGGCTTTTGTATAAATCAAAACCGGTAAATGGATGGCCGTGGAGGAACGCGAAGGAAAATCGTTCGCCGGAAGATAGTACGTGCGCCGCTATAGCTAGTATACGAGGACGGTGAAATGCACGTCGCCCGATCATGATGGGTGTTTGAGGTGGATATCTGTGTGGGGGGGGGGGCTGCGTTGGACGAACGCCACGTGTGTTGTACGGCATACACACGATTTATATGTATATATATATATATATTTATCAACGGAAAACGTTTGTCATACGAGTCGGATGCCACGAGGAGACGGTGTGTACACGGATTGGGTGAGGTGGGTGCACGGTAATAGTGGGTGCGAGCGGGAAAGCGGTAGGGTTAACGTCAACCCTCTTGTTCTGTCGCGCACGCGAAAGGACGACGGCCACCGCACTATATTCTACGTACTACTCAAAAACAATTCTGAACGTGTGTTTTTGTTTTTATTAACGTTATTATTTTTTTACGAAATACGGTAATCGGGTAATATTAAGTTTTTGTCATTTCAGCGTAATTTTAGGCTCGCGGTGAAATGTGTTCTACACAGCAACAACCCATCGCCCCTCTGCGGAATAGAAGACACGACCGGTAAAGCATGAATAATATAATTTCAGAACAATAGTTTTTAATGTTTTAATACTACAGTGTCATAATGCTAACAAATAATATTATTAATTATTATAACTATACGAATATTATTAATATTCGTTACGATATTATAATAATTAATGATATCGATCGATACGCGCGTGGGGACATAAACGTTTGTATGGCTTGTGAACAGTATTTCTTGGTACACATCGACAGCACCAGCGTGTCATATGCAAATCATTAACTCATAATAATTACCTACAGTTATTGTACAACATTATTCATGAGCTATAATTGTCGAAAGTCACTTAACTCTTGAACTAATGATTGTGGAGATTACTTAGCAAATTCTAGCAAACTAATTACCGGTGTAAAATTTAAAAAATAACCACTCCCCGCATTCAATGAACTAGCTCAAAATGTGTGTAAAGGTACGTCATTAAAATGAAAAATGTAAATTATTTTTATACCTAATTAATAGTAAATTTGATAATGATCTAAACAGTTTTAGAGTAATCCGTTTGCTTAACAGATAATATTGTCTGAAAACTATATCATACGGTATAGTTGTATTCAAATTAGATTCCTGGAAATTCAAATCCCAAAAGAAAAACCATAATGATTCATACTGTAGGGGCCTCAGGAGAAAAAAATACAACGTATTGTGTTATACAACACAACTTCGTATAAGTTTATACTTGATCAAAACTGTCCTCGTAATATTATATAATTTATCATACATAATTTTGATATAATATTATAATAACTTTTTTTAATTTATCAAATGTTTTATAACTATTTTGTCTATAAGGCGAAATTATTTATTATTCAAAAAACTAAATAGTATTATTAAAAATATCTATATACATGTATAATTAATGTAAATAATTAATTAATTAGTTAACTAACAGTTCTTACTATTATTATTTATTTGTGGATATTCTATATAGGCACGATATTTTTACATCGATCGTACATAATTACACACAACTCACAGGCAAGTAAAACGGTAAACGCATTACACATTATAATTTATAATAGCATATCGCTGAATAAATAAATTTCACAATTTTTGTTCCGATTATCTACGTTTTGTAAATAAACAAACAAGTTTAAAACAAAAGCTAACCACAAAACAAAAGCTAAATTATTTGGAAGATTTTAATTTTTAATTTACTTTTATTAAAACAATATAATATAATAATAATAATTATTATTATTATATACATAATATACATACGTGGTGAATTTTATATAATATATTAGTTAACTGACTAAATAATAGACTTTTATTGAATAGATGTGAGGTTACGGTGTTTATTATTATGGAAATTTATGAGTTGGGAATATTACTGTAATACGTAAATAAAACCCGTTCAATAGACGAAGTGTATCTATAGAAACCGTAATTAGTGGACAATTTGGTTCAAATACTACACATCAATATTAATCAGCTTCAATAGTCCAATGTACTGTATGAATAATAGTTTATTTGTATTTTACACTTTTGTTCCTCAAGAGACGTAACGTTCGATTCAACTGCACAATATTACATGGAATAAATTGCGATATAAAATAGTTATACTTCAATACGTACAAATATTTTCTTGTCATGGTATTGATAATTTATGTTAACTTTTTTTTTTTTTATCATCGTATTTTATGGTCATCATATTGTTATGTTGGTGATGAAAAAAAATATTTACTTCGTTTTAGGTTAATCGAATAAAAATAAAATTTGTTATTATTTTGATGTTACTCTGATGGTTATAAAAAATAAACTAAAAACAGAATTTGTATTTTTACGGTTCTATAGAAAACAACTACTGTCGTTAAAAAAAAAATGAGTATTTTATCCAAAACTACAGATAAAATAACTAAAAAAAACCTGTCACCAAAAGCATTTCGTTATCAACTGAATTCACTAATTTTTAATTTTTTTTTTTCATTACGCCACAAAAGAACGAACAAATGTTTATATGTAAAAGTATAGCATATAACTAATATACTTTGAATAGTTACATCAAATAAATCCCTAATTAACGATAATTAAGTCACACCTAAGCACTTAGCATAATTATAATATAGGTAATAATAATAATATTATTTGATGGCCATTATATTCATATGAAATATATTAAATCCCTAATAACATATTTAATAGTTATTTATATAATATTATAAATGTATATGTATATAATATGCATATTATATATTATTATTAATGTATTTATATAATTTATTTTTGATTATTAAGAAAATTAAATATGGAAAGCATAAACTCCGACTGTATGAACCATCAACCGACAGAAAAAATTCCCAGAAGAAAATCAGGGAAGCGAGGGATAAATGGGGGTATGGAAGGATCTGGAAACACCGAAAGTGACGAATTTTGAAGATAAAATCCAGAAATGAGAATATTGGAAAACAGTAACGGTAGTGGCCAAAAATTCTAATAGAATTGTTAAGTCAAAGAACTAAAGAAGAAGATGATCAACAAAGTTGAAGTATCTATAGACATTGGACACTATAGCAGTCACAAATATGTGACATCCAAAAAATTACATTCCATAAGTAAATTATTGAAATACATTGATATGCTCATTGGAATCTACTTAAAATGTTATATGACACATATTATATGAAATAAGGACGAAATTTCAATCCTTACCATAAAACTACCACTAAATTAAAGAGATACACTCGAGTAATCCGATTTTAAAAATTAGCAAATCTAATTTAAATAACCTAACTTAGTAAACAATGTAGGAAATTTAAAAAAACTTTAACTAAAGTTAAGCACAAACTAAATTATTCTTGTTTTATTATTCTATACAAAAAAAAATGTACAAGTAAATAATGGCCCCTGTATTTGAATCTAATAAAGATCAATTCAAATATATAATAATTACGGTGAATTAATGAGAAATTTATTTTTTATAAAAAAAAATGTCTACTTGAGCAGATATTTAATAAGTACATAAAATATTCATTTGTTTTATACTTTGAAAATTATATTTATATTTATTTTGTTTATTTTTGTAACTTGATATAAGAAGCTAATAGGTAATTTGAATTTATACTGAGTAATTATTACACTTTATTTTTAAGTTTTTATTTCAGAATACAATATATTGATCATACAGCGGTTTCGAAATTTAAAATACTTTTGCAGTTTTGTCCTATATTTAGGATGTGCCACTAAGTTTTCCCATTTCCCCTTAAGGCTGTAGAGCGTATCATGGTAAACAGGAAAACACAGTGACTCACTCGTAAAATAAAATACTAACCTGACACAGTTTAAACCTAAAGACTATATTATGATTTAAAGAGGTTCTGAGATAAACAGTATTATATTAAACAGTAGTAAACATTTTTATACTTCCACAACCATTTTGGAATAAAATATTAGAGAGGTACAATTGTTATTATAAAAAAATCATGCATTTTCTATTTATCATTTTTATTCAGCATATTAAGTAGATTAAGAATCTAAGATAATAATATATTCATATTTATATAACGAATTCATAGTTATTAGTTAGTAACACATAAAAATGGATAAAAATAAAATTTTTTATTTTGTTTTAATTCCGTTACAACTTTCAAATATTATTTTTTCGTACAATACAAATTTGAATCAGCATTTTTAATTAGGTACTTACCTATTTAAAATTATCATATAATTAATCTAAATTTTTAAATAAAATGCATCATTAATGATGATTTCAAAACAAAAATCCTGAAATTATCTTAAATTCACTCTGTCGTTATGATTATTTTGTACTGACAGTCGTGTTCTGCAACATCCTTACATTATTTTAAAATTATATTGGTGCTTAGTGCTTACAATAAAAATAAAAATAGAGTACATCCCTTTGAAAAGACGAAAATAAAAGAGTGCTGAATAATCTAGGAAATATACTTATATAAATGTATATTGTATATAAAATAATATATATATATATACAACTCATCAATATGCATGCTTGAAATAATAATGGCATTTTTGAAGAGTGTAAAGAAGCATTCACTTTTTGTATTGAAGCTTTAAGTTGGATTTTGTAATTTGTACTTTTCCATACTTCTTACATAATATAATATTATTGTATATATCGCTCATGGAACGAAGTGATAAAAAAAAAAAACCATGTGTTCTTTAGATTTCTACAATCGACCTAAAATATGTTTTTATGTTTTATTATTTTAGATCCTCGGTAAAGAAGGTACTGACTAACCTTTTTTTGTTTCATTGATTTTAAAATATGTAATTGTATTTCATATTATACTATATACTATACAGTATACATATAAAATAAAACTGGACTAAACTTTATAGTATAGGCATTAAATATTTTAAAGTTAATGTGTTAAGGGGGATTACACAAATCATATTTTTTACACTATAGTTATTAGTTGGTACCTAATTGAAACACATTCCTTGACCCATAGGCCATAGGGTATACAAACTAAGATTTTGAGAAATGGTTATCAAGTACCTAGGTTACACGAAATCGTATAATAAATTAAATATATTACTATAACTGTACCTATAATAATATGCAATACAATAATTTTATAATTTAATATAAATATTTACGACAAATTATCATTTTGCAAAAGTATGTATATTGATAAATGATAAGTTAAAGAAAGTTTATCTGAGTATATAAAACAAAATACATACCCAATACAATTTTAAATGCAATTATTTTAATACATTTTTCAATACAATCATTTTTATATCGATTAAAGGCTCAAAATACCAAAGAATATAATATTGGTTTTACAAAAGAAGTTTTATATATTGTTATTCTGCGAAATTTTTTTTACCAATAATAATGAGTGACTTGAAAGTGTTTAACAATACTTGAGTTTAAATGAAATTTTTAAGATGTAATTTTAGAATTCTCTCTTTGGTTACCTACCTACTTAACAGACAAAAAACCTGTCTAAAACGAATAGTAGAAAAAAAAATATATAAAATAATCACTAGTTTAAAATTAAGCTAACTCATAAAAATCATACTTTATAACTCTTTAGTATTACTTTACCTATTTAGACTATGCAATAATAGTATGTAGTTCTGATGATTGAAGTGAAAACCGTAATAATATATTTATGTGTAAGATGGTGAAGATACAGTTTTAATTATTAGTTATTTGATCCTAATATATACCAATAATACTATGTTATCCGATGAATATTTAGATTTTCTTTATAACTATTTAATTGAATATTTATGAAATAAATGGACGACTAATCAATGTTACACCAAATATTGGATATGTTCAATTATAGCGACAGTTGAAGCATAATATGTGATCAACCTCATACGTAATTACTTAACTAGGTATATGTTATAATACAGACGTAAAGACTACTTTTTATTACTAATATATATCGATAAAGTCAATTAAGAATGAATTGATAATTTACACGATGTAATCAATTCAATTTTTTAAATTTTAATTCTAAAATATTTTGTTGTTTATTCTCAATCAATTTTATTTGATATAATGGAAGACAATTAAAATAATAAAAAATTTATATTTTATAATATAAAAATATTTCCAATGAAAGTTTGATTTTAATCGAATGAACGTACATAATTGGCTATTGTTATAGTTTAAATAATTTTATACAGGTAAGGGGTCTGATGATAAATCTACAAAAAATTGTTTAAAGAAAAAAAATAATTTATTATAAAGTTTTTTAATAAATCCACTGGAGTGTAAATATTTTCATTACATTTGTACCTACATTTTTACAATAGTTATGTATATTTATATTTTAACTTTAAGTGTACATATTAAATTGAACATAATACAAATGTTAAATTTTGATTTTTTTTTATGTACCTATAGAGGTATAATAAAGATAATTTAAATAGAATTCCAATCATATGAAGATATTCAATACACGCATATATTTTTATGAAACTATAGGAATTTGATTAATTGTAGACTTGTTCGTAGTACCTAGTGTGACTGGGAAATAGTTAAGAATAAAGACGTTAATAATATATTAAGCGTTTCTGGAAATAATTTCAATAGGAATCATTTAACATCAAACACATCAGCTAGATAAAATGTAAGGATAATTATTGCAAAAAATCGTTTTACATTTTTCGTCACATTTAACTAAAATATACAGGAATCAGTGAACCACACTCAGTTCTTATGCATATGGCTGTCGAAACAACAAATAATACTGTGTGAAATCATTCTTACAAAGATTTTCAACTTTAGTTGAATAATTCAGTGTCCAATATTTGTTTTTGATATTATTAAATATGTAAATTTATTATAATAATATCCAATGCAAGTTTTTTATGACGGCGTTTCGTATATGCAATTGTAGTACAATGTTATAAAGTAAAGCCCACCAATTAAATTTGATGAGTCATGTTACAATGTCACATACGGTGTTATAAAAAACAAATAATTATTTTGTGCCAATATTTATTTTCTATTTTTAATCTTAATTGAGTTTATATAATACATAATAAATGCATTAATGTGTAAATTGGAATGTCAAATTATACAAAAAAGAAATTGTTGTTCACCGTCGAGTGACTTATCAAATTGCATACCTAATATCGATATTAATAATTCATACGCACATTTTTAAAAAGGTCAAAAGTTGGAAGTAATTAGAAAGTACAGCCATTCGTTACATCCATAACACAAATAAAAAATCAAATAATTATGCAAAATTGAAAAGAAATGGGAAATTGGAAATTTTCATTAATTTTGCTTTAAATTAGTCAACGAATATCCAAAAATATTATCAAGTTCAAGCCAATAATTAGGTAAAATAAAAAAATTACGATTTCAGCTTATATTATTTAAAAATTAACTGACCATGAAAAAATAATTAATCAGTTATAATGCATTTTTTTTATAAATAAAAAAACCATAGAAAATAATTATATAACTTAAACGATTAAATATTATATGGTTATAGATTCATAGTGTATAATATTGAAGCAAATTTTACCCCTACAACTTTTAATCTACGTCCAAGTAGATCAGGCGTGATTTAAAATAAAATGAAGTAAAAAGGCTTACTTAAAGGTTCACAAGGAATATTATATAAATGGATATAACATTATCATGTTTTTTTAATTAGACCTGCAGTAACTGCAAAGACGTGTAGTTACCATCTAATATTCTGATATTATATTTGTAAGTGCTATTTCTCATAAAAAAAAAAAAAAACATTAATATTACGCCCATATATATATGAATTAGAAGAGAGAGAAGAAATGACGAGACGCTGAGGGTGTGTGGAATGGGTCCGACCGAAATGTTTCCCGTATGCATTTTAGTGAACATACGAATATTATACGATTCAAGAATTGCGTCTTTTTCGTCGAGTTTAAAGGTGGAAAAAAATATCCGAATATATGCGAATGGCTCACATATTTTATTCCCTCTGACCACGGGCCGTGTTGAGAAAAAGTGCAGTGCAGCAGAATCATGGACGCATTTTAGTTCGCTCATAAATAGTTCAAATGGAACTCAGTCTCTAAAGAATTACATAATATTTGGTCTGTTTCAATAGGTTTAGCGGCTTAAGCCGAATGGCGGTTGGATTGCACTCTGCACAGCAGAAATGGTTAATCTGTCGATCGGAGCTCGAACGTAATACAATATTATATTGTCAGAGGGTAAACAAAACAGACGTGTTCAGTGTACGCACACGCCGATGGTTAATCCTGAACGGAATATTTTGCGATTTAGATAACGCGTACCAAGATAATTTATACATTATCCATGAGTCAGGGGTTAAAACTATAAGTACCTACTTCGATGAGCATACGATTTTCGATAGGGAACGGTTCCAGACGATGACAATGCATTATAATATAGTGTTAATTTGCAGGTATATAGTACCGCGCGTGGTCTTCATTTGACAAAACCGTTTTATATATTTTAAAATGTATCGTTTTGCTAGTGTTAATCATTGACAAACCGAACAAATATGCTGAGCTCGTGTTGCCATTGTATACAACAGTCGTAAATAAAACAAAGTTTCGGTGAAAAAGTGAACGTTATTGGTTCGTTCATAACTGTATTCAAATCAGAATTGGTGAGTTACGGAATTGATATATTATCTTCGGCATTCAAGCTCAGTCAGTGGTATTTTGGTAAACCAGCCTCAGATACCGATATATTGAATAATGCTGTATTGTTCTTTACATCAAATTTTAAACTGCACTTCAGCCGTAAATTGCCGTAAATATTTTATTTAACAATATTTTATAGGTACAGTAGATGTAAAATACGATGGTGATCAATTCAATTAAAACAGAAATAACTAACCAAAACGTGATAAATATCTCTGTTGTGGTAGACATTTTTTTTTTTTTTTTGGACATAGGTACAAATAACATAAGTAGACGAGGACTAATAATTAAATCGTTTTTTTTCTATGAATTTAATTACAATTATAATTATAGGTATGTCTCTAAACCAAATTATTCGAACGAACGTAGATCGCAAAATATTCTCGTCTCGACCACGACCATAATAATTGATAACCACTTGGACCGGAAACCAAAATTCAGGCGGCCAGTGGGGATTATATATTTGTATTTCCGAGGAACGATACAAATTTATTACATGGTGGGCAGCAATACCCGGTTTTCGCAACATTCCCATTCATTATTATTTTCACGTCATTATTCCGCCCGGATATAGGAAGGCGGCTGCCTACAACATTTTATTTTGTACATAATATTTATCCCCTCGACAACAACTATATGTAGGTATGTTTTTTTTTCCACACAAACTGTATTCTCTGGAGATCGGTATCATTACAACACCGCAGTGTGCTAAATTATGGTGTACCTTTATCAAATATTTATACAGGTGTATTATAATAATATGAGTTTATTTATTATACGTACACGTCGTGTGAACAAGAGCATTATGTTGAAATAATTGCTGATTTTATAAAAAAAAAAAAAAAAAAAACATTTTATTATGTTTCATTAGCCACTTAAGAGCCGTACAATATTGTTTTTCAGTTTGGAACTATCAATATCGCCGTATACATACTATAATACTATAATATAATATTATGTTCTTTGATTTAATACGATATTAAAACGTACATGCCCGAAGTCTTACAAATGTATTTATATTTCTACAGTAGAGTCGGTAATTATTACTATCGTTGTATTAATGCATCAAATTAGAATATATTTTCAAACCGTACAATTGTATATAATTTATATAGCTGATGACGGACCAAGCACGTCTGTATGTCCGTAGGTACACATTTTACAATGCCAGGAAATAAAAGGGTAAATATCTAAAAAATAAAAGTCTTGAATATTATAAGCTCAATACATTACAATGATATTTACGAAACAGTTAGACATGCATAACTGAATTAATGAGTTGTCATATTAGACCAACTACACTTTTATAAATACTAAGTTTTTATTTTATATTTATATAAAAAAACGTAATAAAACTTTTTCGAAATCTTTTTTTGTTTTTGAATTAAATAGTTAAATTTGTATAAAAACTTTCAAAACTTAAATTCATCGTTTTAAAAGTTATTATTCATTCAGAATTTTTAGTAAAAACGTCATCGTGTTTTTTGATATTATTTTCTCTTTGTGTTTGAAGAACTTCAAACTTATTAATGGTTTTTGAAAAAGTTTTCGAATGTTGTATGACTTTCAAGATATAATGCATTCCTACAAATATCCAAGTACGACGGGTTTAATCTTAAATATATTATACGAACTATTTACTGACATGTGAAATAAACTTCCACAGTTGGTTGACATTATAACACTATAATATTGAGATAATATTAAGTAACTATTGAGTTATAAGGACATCACTTATGATTTAGATAATAATATCACCTATTATATTTAAGTATGTTGGATAATTAATATATTTTTTATATTTTTTAATTTATTGTTGTATCTTGCTTCTGGAAATAGGTAGTGCAATTAACCACTGAAGTAGAACCGTTGGAAATTTTATACATTAACAGATTAAATGTTCTAATATTTTTAAAACTATAAAATCAAATTTGAAAACGGAAAAAATACAAAGTATTAACCTAATTAATATAATGCACTTGGACGTATAGAATAGTTGTGAATTAATAATATGAACTGACATTTATATAAAATTTAAAATTTAAAAACATAATATATAGATAGGCGCCATTGACTTGGCGATTCCCTATATGTTTTTGTATTTTATTATTGTATTACTTTTTATGAATAAAAATGTAATTATTCATTTTTATAATTTAGTATTTTGTTTAATTACACATGCAGATGCAGTATACAATAACATAACTGTATGTAAACTTCATACCTTGCATATTATTTCCATTTAATGTCCATATTTTGTCATGCTGTAATTTTTATTTTATTTTATAAAATAATTATTTTCATATATGTTTCCAAATAGTAAGTTATACGATTATTCCAACAATTCAAGGCAACTATTGTCTAACTATTGTTAGGTTAATGTAGAAAGAATGTAGGAAATTATTTATCCAAGCGAGAAACTAGCTGTTTATTATTAAATAGTATTCTATAGTATTAACTTGTACTTCTAAATTGTTACTGCCACTTTGAACGTTTGACAGAAATATTTAATGCCTTCTATTTATGCGGCTAGCTAATTCTGGTACATCAAACTAACGGTTTGTTAAACCAATATTATCTAAAACCTTTAGAGATAATAATAATTTTCCTAGGAAAATAACGATCCTCGAGAAGGTAATTATAACATATAGTTATGAAACAGTATTACAAATTTACAATACAAGTATATCAACGGTACATTACTTTACTATTTTAGTAATAATTCAAGTGAAATTATAAAACATAGAAATGTTAGCAAATATGGAATGGAATATTTCTGAAATAAAATGAAAAATCATGATGGAAATGGAGAATATTAAAAGTGTATAGAAAAATAAAAGTACAAACGCATACATTTGGCTAGCTATGATATTTTTAATTAATAATAAGTATACAATTGCAAATGGAGTTCAGATACTATATTACAGGTTTTTTAAGTATATATTTATTTTTCAATAGTTTCTTTGATACTACATTTTATCTAATAACTTATCCTGAAAGGTGTATTTCAAAATATAACAAATTCAAAAACCATACAAAGGCTGAATATAATAGGTCCATTTACAATATACCTAATATTAAAATGTAAAACGTGTGTGCTGGGTTTTCTGTAATATATAATAATGTTGTACCTATTTAAAAAAAAATTGTTGAAATAAAAAATATCAAAAGCTACATAGTGGTTAAAAATTAAACAAAAAATAAAGATAACAATGTATTATATTGTATTATAATTTATAAAATTAATATTTTTAATGAGTTATTTCAAAAAATTAATAATGATCGTTTACTATGTTATTATGGTTACTTGTTGTTGTTATTTTAATAAATTTGTGTCATTCAATTTGTTCTTAAAATTAATTTAAATATGTTTTAGTACAGTAAAGTATAACAATAAACGTTAAAGTGTCAACTCTACACGAATAGTTTTGAATTACTTCAAAATAACTTATAAGTACCCGCTGTTATTTTTTGTCAAAACTATACCTACTTCGTCAAAATTTCTTTTTTTAATTATGCATTTAGATTTTTTAAATTTTTAAATGTATACATATATAAATGTATATATGTGTAATATATTGTACCTATTAAAGTTTCAAGTTTTATCACTGAACTTAAAAATTTTGAAAATTATATCATGTCGGGTATAAATGTTCGGTGAAAAAGTCTCAGTAGGTAATTAATTATTGAATTACAAAAGAAAACCAAAATCGATTTTTGAGTAAAAATTGTATTTCCTGATTATTTTGAAAACTGATGGGTATTTAATTTTACTTTTACCCCCCGAAATTACCCACTATATCAAATTTACTACTAGAGACTCTTCTCAAAGTTGAAAATCTAATCGTTTAAAGTGTCTAAAAAGTGGCGACAGACATAAAAAAAAAAAAAATCGATTATTGTAAAACTAATACATTCTATGCCCCGCTCAGAATCTAAAATTATAGACTATAGTTGAGTAATATTTTAAAATCTATAAAATGGCTTCAAGAAATATTATACAAATTAGGTTCCACCAGCTGACAAAACAAACAAATTTTTCTTCATCTCTCAGAGTGTAAGATATTGTATTTTTAATTTAAATTACATTTTATTTTATACTGAAGCTAATTTATAGTATAGGTACTGATATTATCATCAGAATAACAGGGAATTTACTATTTACAAAGGTAATACGTAAGTTAAAAGTAATAAGATGTCAGTAACAATAAGAACAGAACAACAAAATATATTACTAATATTATACTCAATATTATTTGTATTGACTAATAATAAATATTTTAATTTATTGTTGTCATAGCAATACATTTAGTAGGTAATAATCATACAGAATCTATTAAAATGGGGATGGTCTACTAACTATTAATGACATGTTATTATAAAACTATTAAATATTATAAAATATAATCGATTTATTTTAATTAAAATAATTATTATTCAATAATTTTATTAAGCATACAAAAGGTAGGTACATATAATAATCCTTTAGATGTATCCTAATATGATTCGTATAAGGTTAAAATGCTTATCAACATATTATATAATAATCCTAAAAATTGCATAACTCAAAATTGTGTTCATTAAATAAAATCACATTAGGTAATCCAAACTTTTGTTTTGAATAACATATCAGTGAAAATGAATTTATTATATAAATATTTATATAACAAGCATAAAACCAAAATAAATAAATCTAATTTTGTTGTACCTACCATTTTAGGTTAAGAAATGCGCATTTTTATTTGGTTAATAAAAATTATTTGGTTTCATTCAATAAATCCAACAAGGAAAATATGTTTTAGATATAAACCAGTAGGTATTATTATGTTTACGATGAAAACTATATGCACCCGCATTAAACGATATAGTTTGTTGTTTTTGTAATTTGTCTTATAATTTAATATCTACAATTTTACATTTTCTGTTGTACAACGCAGTTACCAGCAGTTATTAAGGTTTTACAGTACCTACTGTTTTTTTGTTATTGAAATTAGAAAAAAGCTGACATGGTACGATTCATAATAAACTTATAGCTGTGGCATTTGTTTGAAAACTTTGAGCTCGAGCCAAACAAGACTCTGGTGAAGTCAATTGGTTGGAGAACAAAAACAGGACAAAAAACAAAACAAAACAAAAAATAATAAAACTAAGCAGTTTTATTACAGTTATTGTGTGAACCCATCAATACGGAATACTACTCTTAACCATATCATTTTTCCATCATCCTTCCATTCTTTCATTACACAACCAAACGGTAAACACTTTTAAAAGCGTACTTAAAACGACGGGAGCAGCTGTATACATATATAGGGTGATTCACCAGAAATGCTCACCCCCCATTTATTTCTATTCCTATTTTTTGGAATTTTCAAGTATACTTAAAGACCATATTATTTTGAAATACTTAAGTTTTATATACCATTTAAGTGGCGTCCTATGGCGTTACGAAATATATTTTTATTGATAGTATAATATATTAGGATATTCTATTTTTAAAAGTACCTAAATATGGGTAAATTGAATAATAATATATCAGAATTTTATTATTTTTAAATATTGTCTGGTCAATCAGTACTTAACTAAATATCAGATGTACCTTATACTTGATGTCAAGCTGTTGTTAACGATTATTATACCCTTAGTATTTTTTACAGGTTTATAACTCAGAATCCACACTTTTGAATTTAAATTTTGGGGACAACAACTTTTTCCAAAGAATCATCTGTTTACCAGTTTACAGTAAAATTGGTGGTTCTCATTTGGGTAGAAATAGTTTGCATCGCCTTACTACTTGAGTGGTGTACAAAATTCTTATAGTACAGTGAAATATGGTGTTAAGCATACTAAACGGTTCCAAAAACCAAGAATTTGAATTTTGAATACCTAACTGTATTATTAAAGGAAATAAGGGCGTTTATGAGCATGCTTGGTGATACACTCTGTATGTACATTTAAAGTAATATAATATTATTTTGTTTCATGAACCAATCGTAAAATAGTTTGGTGACGACCGGGAGGACGTAGTTTAGGCTGCATGACCACTGGCGTGTTATTAAACTGGCGTTTTATTTACAGACGGCAAATCGAGTCACACAATTAATGCCGGATGGGGAGACGTAAAAAATAAATAAAAATACATAGATAAAAAAAATTTTGTTTCCTCCACAGGAGCAGATAAAAAAAAAAATAAAATTACTTTATACAGAGTGACTAAATTTTTTATCAGTAATACAGCAATTTACACGGTAAATTTACACGGTGAATGTATGTGTTTTAAAATACTTATTTCACTTAATTATTTCAAGTCATTATGACAACACAGTTTTGAATTACCAAAAATAATATTTATCACTTTTTATCATCGTAATTTTTTTTTAAATTATTATGTACATTTCAGTTAATAATGAGATGTATGTTTTTTGTGTCCGTCACTACTTTTTTGACCAGTAAAAATGCTTTGATCTTAAAATTTAAGAATGGTATCTGGTAACATATAGAATATATTTGATATACTATGGGGGCAATAATTATTCACAAAATAATCATATTAGTATTTACTAAAAATTATATTAATTAAAAAATACTTTGTCTCTTTTTTATTTTATTCGTACACATTTAAATTCTCAACATTGTTTTATTTTATATTTTTCCATTTAAGTATGATACATTTTAAAATATAAGAGCTTGTAAAAGTAATATAAGGTTTCTCATAAATTTTTTTCATAGCAGTTATTTAATAATATAAAAAATACTTGGTCACAATATTTTATAACCGTATAAAGTTAAAATTTTAAAAACATTTATCAAAATCACAAATATACTATGTAAACGATTTTGAAGTTAAAATTCATAACATTTTAAATCTTAACACCTAAAGCTTGACTATGAACTACAAGATTTCTCATATTTGTTTTACTGAAATTAAAAAAAAAAAACCATAGATTTCGTATGAGTGATTAAATTTCAAATTTTGATGACATTTGATATACACGCTTAAATTATTTTTTTATTTTTTTATCAGCCCGTGGTCAATAGGATCGTTGTAGAATAATATGAAAGTAAATACCAAAAAAAAAAATATTTAAAAAAAACACAATTATTGTCGTTTTGTGTCACAAAAACATAAGAGAGAGAAATAATATACAAACATTATATTATTATTTTACGTACCTACCTACTTTCCCAGTAAAAGTTAAATAAAATGTTTTTTTCCGATAATTTTTTCGTCCGGCCCGCCTAATACAATAGGTACCTTTATATTCAATATTTTCGGCCCAGCTGATGATTTACGTTAGATATTCTTGATCTTACACCTACTATACAGTATTGCCATTTCTTCGAATTGCTTTTAAATTTCATATTCCGAAGGAGAATAATTCATTTTTAGGGAATTCTATGCATGGACCTTTAAACCAATAGAATATCATTTATTATTCATAGAGTTTAGATGAGCGGAGTTGTGTTACCGCTGTAATACTACATACCAAATTATCTGATAATCTAAAAATCGTCAACAATTCACCTATTGTAGGTAACTGTAAGAACACTTCAAATTTATAAAATTCATTTTTAACAGTAGTTCGTAAATTTTCCAAGAAAACTACCGTACACCGTCATCGTCTGGTATCTTCCATTTTATGCACTTAATAATAGTGGTGCATCGCTTGTGTGGCGGTGCAGGTTGGACGACACGTCATCATAATATTATATACGTACGGTGAGGGCCACGGCAGTGGCGCGTTTATCGTTAACAATAACTATTTGGTGATATCGGATTTTTTTAGTGCCAGTCGAGACACACGGTGTTATTGCCGGTTTGCGTAGTCCCAGTCATAAACCCGATGGCATTATATCCCTATAGGTCCCCGTCACCGTATGTTCCCTCGACGATGCTATTATATTCGGTACCTGGACGTTC
>WHPZ01577123.1:0-12693 GCA_016617965.1 Macrosiphum rosae
ATTGTTATTATATTTCATACAATAGGTACTAAAATAGTAGTTAAAAGTCTAGTAAATTATAGTAGGTCTAATATTATGTTTCTGAAAATAATTTACATATTTTGGTATTTTTATAAGAATAATAGTTTTCTGTTCGCAACGGAAAAACTTTATTATCAATTTCTCCGAGAATTTTCACAGATGACAAATGTATATGGTCGCCTCTTGTGCACGATGTTGACTTAAGTTATCTCTCTATCTCTAACCGCAGTCAATTCTATTATGTCTGTGAATAATATTATATTATTATTATTATTATCTTTGCGTGTACTTACATAGTTATTTTCTCGTCGTCAAAACACGCCCGTGAATTTCCCGTCAAGTGTGTACGTTTTTCGTTTTCAGTTTTCAACGAAACATTCCAGATCGTATTATTATTATATAGGTAAACGAGCGTTACACTATTGTTATTATTGTTATTACTATTATTGTGTAGAGTGTATATTATGTGTTTTTGTACGAAAGTGCATATCTCGGATTTCCATTGTATTGTTCTTCTATTTATTTCAAACCTTGCAATATTATTCTTAGCCGTTGCAACGATAACACTAAAGGTTACCTAGGTAGTCATTCGATTGAATGTATGCCAATGTGGTACATCGGTACAAAATATAAGCTATATATACTGTGTTCAAATTATGTGGAGACTTATTCGTGACGATAGAATATTGACATATTGAGCGTACCCAGGTGTATATGAAGTTTATCATACTTGCAACGCAGAACCACTGGAATTGTTTGAAACAGAGTTCATATCAGTTGTGAATGTTAAATATTACGAACTTATGAACTTTGAATTTTCAAAATTGTCAGAAAAATTACCCGCAGAATACATCAACAAAAACAAGGCCAAACAATTTCTCATTTGAAAAACAGAAGTCAGTATCACTACAGGACACTTTTTAAGTAATACAAGAAATTCAGATAATTTTAAAATATGGTCTTCGAAGTTTCAGTATATTTAAATATAATTCCAAAAATTAGAATCTCAATAAATATGTTATTAAATGAAAATTTGGAGAGTGAACATACTTTGTGAATCACTCTGTTGATATTGATTTTTAATATGAATTTTACATTTCGTAATATTATTTTTATATTTTTCCATTGAAATGTTTTTAAAATAATTTGAACACCTTACAATTTAGTGGTGTATTAAATGAAATGTTGAGGGTTAAAATGTTACGTCAGACCTTTGTAAAGGGACGATGTATTATGTCCCTATATATGTGTTGTATACGACTATTTCGCATTTTTTTTGTTCTTATCACCAGATTAGTTTCCAAAAACATTTGATAACGTTTCCTTAGATAATCAAACGAGCCAAAAATAAATTAAATAACCTGGGCACATGCACTGCAGATATTATAGTGCAGATAACGAAGACAATACAATATGTTACCGCTCGATTATTTTAAAACGATAAAATATAATATCAGTTTTGATGGAAATACAAGTTTCGTTACGATAATTATTTTGTATTATTATTATTGGTTGACGTGCAACATTAACTGTACGTAGGAACATGTCCATTTGATAGCGATGGCCATTCGTTTTGGAATTTCAGTCGATATTTGGGAAACAACACATTATATTTTATAATGCCTGTTCAAATACATTTTGATTAACTCACCGACTAAAGTAAAAAAATATAATTCAAATAGAAACAAAAAAATGCCGTTGTCGGTGATTTACATAAATTTAAAAAAATATCACTTTTTTGTTTAGAATTTTTAGCGAAGAAAAATATTGGTTGAAAGAAAATGTTTGTATAGCATTAAAATAAAAATATCCATTCCAAACTACTCGTTGGATTAACATGAAATTTGCATAAGTGCATTATTCTTTTAGCTTTAATTTCTCCGTACTTTATTCGACAGCTGTGGTGTCAGTAGATGGTTCTATAGAATTACATTACATATTCAAATTAAGAATATTGGTTAATACTTAAGCACCTTTTATAGATTAAATTTGAAACACTGGACTAGGGTATTAGGTAAGTCGTAATTTATTGTTTAAACATAAAATACACCATAATCCGATCCGTCATATAAAAATAAACTCGAATATTGTAATTTATTTTATTCTACGTTAGTTTAAAACAAAAAAATAATTTTCAATGAATCAAATATAAATAAAATGTTAAAAAAAATATAAATTAATAATATTTTATATTTTATATATTTTTTGTCAGTGATTAATGAAGTAGAATGGTAATGAACAGTAAAATATGTAACTAATTACTTATTTGTTGTTGTGACAGTGATCTTTGTAAATATTAAGAATGGAAGAGTAATTCTTTAATTAATAGTGTCTCTTTCAAATGTAACCTAATATAATATAATATAATATATCAAAATGCTTATATCATATTTTTATATATTGGTCTGACAATAGTATGTGTGTTATTAAGTAATAATTGTTTAAATAAAAATTGATTAAATTATATTTTAAACATTATTTTAATTTAATTACTGCATAATAAGTATACTTTATGTAACAATTATCTATTTTTGTAAGTACATGCTGGTTTTATTTAATTTAGCTTGATGGGTTATCGAAGAATAGCCAAATTGACTTATTCTCCTATTAGCCCTGTCAATGTATTATTATAGGTTAAGTTCTGTATAGTTGTTCATATCATAAACCAAAAAAAACTGTTTTAATAAGTCCAATTAATACAGAAGCAATATTGTTCAAAAAATGTTTAGTGCTGAATGTTCATTACTAATTTACTGGCACTTATTTAATAGGTTAATTATTTAATAAGGTGCATTGGATAGGTATGGATTTTTAAATATTAGTCCAGTATACATATTTTATACTATAACTTTGTAGGATAAAACAGATTGGACTAAGAAGGCATACGAATAACATTGATGGATCAAACATTATCCTGACCTTATGAATTTCACCGACATTTTGCCAACTACATTACATACCTACCTATAATAATAATAAAGTGTAAATATTATAAAATTCGGGTATTTTCGATGTTGCATTGTTTAATAAACAATAATATGACATAACACTATTGAATAATAATATATAGGACTGCCGGCTGAACATTTGCTCCAAGACTTAAGTTTATGTGAATAAATATTATAATTATAATTTCTGCAATTACCTACGTCCGTATTTCAGTATTATAGACCATTGAACGGTAACGCGGCGTTCCGGTTAGGCATTTTCGGTACATCTGCACCGTAGTGGTTGCAACAATAATGTTAATTATTAATGTATGTTGAAATGAGCAAGTGTAAGTGATAGATGATAGAATTAGTATAGTTAAATACATTTACCTACTATAATTTATAGTTTTGAATTAAAAAATATGTTGATAACAAGTGAATTCAATTTGAGGTCACTGATAATAATGAAATTCTTAGCAATACATATTGTTTTAACCGAACAGTATCAAAATTAAAATTACGGTTTACCTATATAAATAAATTTTTATTCGTAATACAGTTTTATGGAAATGTTCACTCTGGCGTGGCAGTACCGGCTATAACCATATTTTGTACATAATAAATAACAATATTGTCATCAAACCGTGTTAATAATAGCTACCTATTAGCATCTACTAAAAGCTTCTAGTTGAAAAATATATGAAATTCCTAGGTGTGCTATTGGAGATTATTTAATTATTTTCTTAACGATCCCGGTTTCAAACGTCATAAATTCGAGTTAAATAATATAACGGGCACAAAAGAATTTTAATTATACCACAACACACGTGACCAACTGTTTCCAAATGTTAATTTCGCTAATGAATTTAAATAAGCTTTGATATATTTTTTTTAATATTTTAATTACGAATATGTAAAAAAAAAACGACTTGAATAATCAAAACATTATGTTTTTTAAAAAAAAAATTAATTTTAAATATCGTTTAATGATATAACATTATTAAGTAAACTGGCATTTATTCGACTATAATGATTATAATTTATAATATAAACGGAGAAAATGCGCGTCAGGAAAAAATGAAGTGGCAAAACTTAAAATCATTGTATTTACGTCGCCATCTGCTCAAATTCTCAAATACATTATGACTTCGTAATGATGAATATTAAAAACTATTTTCCGAGTGAAATTTCTAAATTGTGTTCGTAAAACAACGACAAATATTTTTATTAAGTAATTTACTAAAGAACGCCGCGCGCGTTATAGTCGTTTAAATACGTTCTATACTTTATAATATTATTATAGTCTTGCAGAACGGTCGTTTGTCTTTGTCAGTTAATTTGTATTTGATTTGTTTTTAAGCTGTCGTCGTATTTTTTTTTACGTCTCATTCTCCGGGTGTGCACGGAGTCAAACACTATAAAGGTAGGCGCGCTTAATTATGTACAATTGTTACAATTATCGTCGTTATTAATATTATTACGTCGACGCATTAAGCGGGTGGGGGGGGGACAGTCGAAGAATAATGAAATTCTGCTCTCCACCACTGGCCGTCGTGGACGGGGTCGTGCGGACTTGTTCCGGTATAAATCGCTTCCGGTATTTCGCTCGCGATATAGATTGCGCACATATCGAGAGGAGAAGTGCTAGACGCAAGGGCGTCGTCGTCGTCGTCGTAAGTGGTGCATAATAATAATAAGAATATGCGTGTAAAAAATTAAGGCACATTACAATGCTCGATCGATTGCACGCGCACGCTGTGCGGCACACAACACTGTGTCTCGTTTAGACTACGGACTTTCACGCTTGAGTTTAAGTGCTAATATTTAACACAAAACGTACATATACACATAATAATATTCTAATATATACCTAATAAAAAAAAGCGCACTGCCCGGCACAGCCGTTTCGCGTGACCATATAAGTATAAACGGCTGTAATATCATTGTATTATATTATTATATTCCGGCCGGCCGATAATGTCCGTTCCTTTCTTGTCGTGTAGTGCCCTCTCTGCGCCGCTCCTTCTCCCTCGCCGTCGGCGGCCCCTCCCCTCGATTGCGCGATCGCCCCTCTCGTCAGCACGCTGTAGGGTCGCGGGGTGCGCGTGTGACCGAACAAATTGCACTGGAGCCTGTTTTTTAGTACTGTAACATTTACCATATATTATTATAAACGCCGCGCGTATGTGTGAGGGGTGAGTATTGTGCGAGTGCTCGGCAAGGCGTGCGTGCACACAATAAGCGCGTTTAATATTCGGTAATGGGCGCCGATTAACCGCAGCTAAAAGACCAGAAAACAAAGGACTCTCTTCTCTCTATAGATATCACACACGCACACGCGCAGCCGGTCTGCGATATAATCTCATACCCTCCCCTGCAGCGCATTCCGGTCGTCCGAGATCTGATTTGCGCTAAGCGGTGCTGGCTTTACGACCCTCGATTTTTGAAAAGCGCCCTCAACCTCGCATTTTCTCAAATCGAATATTACAAAAATATTATATGTACGTACTGTATACTACAGTCTTCATGATGGTCATATCATAATTTACGTCAAAATTTGACGAGAAAAATATCGAATTACGATTTTCGTGATTTCTATATAATAATAAAACATTAATATAAATGGATATAAATTAATAAAAATTCATTAATATAATTAATAATAATGTTAACTTCTTAATAGTTCTTATGAAATACGTTTATCGCGCCACAGAATTAAATTAGAGTAGATAGTAGATACACAAACAATTGTGTTTCAAGATAGTTGTGTTTAAAGATTTCACAAACATAATGTGTTCTACATCGTTTCTCGTAATATTATTGCTACATAAGACACACACAAACCACACTTGAAAATACCGTACGAAATCCATATCCAGTCATATTTTGAAATAACTACTCAACAAATTGTTTTATGATTTTAAATAACATATTATACGCGATATAATTAGATGTTATTATGGCCTAAATTTGTGCTTTAATTTATTAGGTATGGACGCGCATTTAGATACTTACTATTTTATAATATGAAAATGTCCATAAAAGTTTGGTCGGGTCGTGTTTAGCATCAACGAACAATAATGTTTCCGAACCATCGTGATTAGTGGCAGCGCTGCAATACCGGTCGTTCAACAATATAATCGGTGCAATTTGATTACTTTTATATAATATTATGGATTTATTAGAACATAAGTTTCAAACTCGATAAACAATAAATATATTTTAATAAGCTCATCAGTTAAAAATAAAAATCATAATTCAAATTAAAAATAATTTTGACCAACTCTCTTGACATCGGTTGACTACCCTGGGATTCCCTTGATACTTTTATATATATTATGTGGGCCCCAGCCAAATAAGAAATAAATTTAAAAAAAATTAAGTTTACTCTTAATTCTCAAGGATTTTTTAATGTAATATATTACAGCTATATATATACTCATATTATGGACTAATAATGCTTCGACTAATAACCCGCCAAAAAAATTTTGAAATCGGTTGAATTTTGTATGAATGAGAGCAACTAACATTTAAAAAAATACAGCATGTTGCATAATGATTTAAAATTGTATGATTCCCACACTTTGATAATTATAATGCTAATCCAATAAGTAATAATCAAAATTAGATACTCGTTGAAATTATGTGTATAACTTTTTTTATTTGGATCTTATAATATTTTTCAGTACGACAATATGTAAACCACGAACTGCTATGCACAAGTCAATTTTGTAGACCCATAATCTTTGTAACGTAATTATAGCTATAATTAAAAAAAATTGCAAGTTATTCCCAGTGACACGTAAATTTCGCAACAAATTTAATGGTCCTATAAAGTTAACTTCTGCAGTTAATGGTGGACCCATTGAACAATATTATAGCAAAATACAAAAATATATTATTACAACAATTTCAACAAGTTGTGTGTTCTTTGTTACCTATTGGATTAGCATTAGTCACAACAGTGTGGGAAATATAAAATTGTACAGTATTATGTTGTATTTTCAAAAATATAAATTGCTTTTATTCAATAAAAAATCAACCGATGTTTTTTCTCTTTTTTATAAATAGATACCTACCTAACCAAATAACTATTTTAGATTATTTTTTTTTGTAAATGGCCCATTGAAAATTATTGTGCCGGCCGCCGGGTGCCCAATTATTATAGCCAGACAAACAGTGACCTGATGGTTTAATTAATTAATAATTATTATTTAATTATAATTTTGTATTGCTAATCACTAGTAAATCAATTCGACTTTTTAATCATATCGGTCTTTAGTTGAGAAGTACAATTAAACATTATAAGAGTGGTAGGCCATATTTTATATACCCATTTTATGATACAAACTATATTATTAACAAACGCTGAATTTAATTTAACTCTTATTTCAAACATTTTTAATGACTTTCGAAACAACTGAAAACGGTTTATTATCAAATTTCATAAGTTATCTCTATACATAAAAATATATTTTATTGATACATTGTTAATAATGAAATAAGAAAATAAAAGTTCAGTACTCTACAATTGTTCAAAGTTTTTAACAATACGATTATGATCATTATATGGTTTTTTGAGTTAATAGAAATCATAATAAAGTTTTTCAATTTTATTGTTATGTATTCCAATACACAATTTTATATAAAAGCCAAATATATTGTATAACTAACACTATCAAAATCGGTGAGTAAGAAAATTATATTTTTAAAATTAGCTGTATTGTATATACGAATAAAACAATAAATAGGGAATAATTTAAGTTAATAAAAGTACCTATTTTTTATACATATATGTTTATTAAAACCATTTTTGTATTTTAAATTATTTATGTACATAAATATAAATATATATCAAATAATTGTTATACCTTGGTTGAAAGCCATACAAATAACTATGTTTCGGCCATTTTAGTTTCACTTATACAGACATTTTAACCCTTAGACTTTTTTGAATTTTGTTTGTAGGTAAAAAAGTTTGGAATACAACACAATGTGTCCCATTAGTTTTTAATAATAATTAATATGCAATGATTAATCATTGGGTACATAATATTTAATTTAACACGTCCATTACAGTGGCCTACTCAATGATTCGAAATAATATTATGCTTTACAGTAGGGTGACTTCGGTGGTTTTTGTTGATATTGTTTTGCACATTATATATTTATTAAATTATTATTTATAATAACCGTATACTTATATACTCAGATTAAATACTTTTAATTACCCGTGTAGTTTTATTGAATATCAAAAACTTAGATTCGACCAATGATGAGCGGAATCGTAGAACATCTCACAGGCAGTTTATTGCTTATGGTTAGGTTAATCCTCTTATTGAATTTATATCAAACAAAAAACCTTTATTCTACCCAATAAATATATATTAAGTTATTAATAAATCAGCTAATAAGTAAATTATGTGAGTATCAGATAGGTACTATAATAAGTGTGTACCGTAATATGAGATAGTATAATTTAATGTAAAAAAAAGTAATTCATGAATATAAGAAGGAAAAATTCGTATTATGTACCTTACTTCCAAGAAAATTCACTGAAGGGAATAATCGTTTGATGGAAAAAAAATGTAGAAATATATTTAAACATCTTTGAGAAATAAGAACTATTAAATATGTAGTTGTCAGGTTTAGGTTTCCGTGAAAACGAGAGAATATGAAATAACTCTCAAAATATAAGTAAACAAATGTTTTTACAACTTTTTTTTATTTATTGAAAACAGAAATTTAAATATATGATATATTGATATGTCATTATTAAAAGTTCAAAGTTAAAAAATATCGTGTCTTGAAATTAATTTCCGTAACATTTGTTCGTATATTGGTTGGGTGATATTCTTTGGTCTCCTCAAAATCTCCTGACTGTGTGCAATTTTTTCGTGTGTGTGGCTATCTCAAAAATAGAGTGCACACCACTTTGTCCTGCAACAACAATATTGACAAGTCGAAAATTTATATTCAAAGAGGAGTTACTTTGATTCCCAGATAGATGATGAAAAGATCCGTGCACTTCGATTTCGGGAATATATTATACTCGTATGTATGGGCACCATCTTACAGACATCAATTTAAAGACATGATACTTTTAACCTTTGAATTCTTAATGGCATGTAATGCCGTTTTTTTAAAACATATTTTTATTTATTTTCAACTTATTTCATATTTCACCGTTCTCCTAGAGAACCCTTTATATTATAAGATTAAAGCTGGTACAAAAGTAATACATTTAACTACAAACATTGATTAGATAATTTTGTTTTTTCTTTTTTTTTTATTCGATAAATTATAAAATAATATTTATTTAACATAACCATCACTCGCCGCCAGTCGTAATAAATTTTAAATTATGTAAAATAATTTTGCGATTTAACTTGATATAAAAGGTATATACAGTTTTCAATCAAACGTTATTAAATTCCCACTCCTAATTTGATTTATACCAAAAAAAAAAAAAAAAATGATTTACTACGGACGAGTTTATTTAATATATTATTATTTTATAGGAATAAATAAAACGTCACAATAATATTATATATTTTACTCGTTATACTACGTGGTCAACCGACCATAATATAACGTATATGAACGAACCAAAGTTTGTGAAACGATACAATATAATATCGCATTTAAGTAGTAACAGAATATACTTACCTAATAATATTAAGTGGCAATATTGTTGTACGAATTTCGAAGATCGGGAAACGCCGCCGGTATAATATTGATATAGTACCACCGCGAGTATATCGAAACCTTGATGTATATCGTACCTAAGTCTCCCGTCCATGCAAAATGTGTGATACAACATATATTATAATAAGTAATAACGAAGAAGACCGCACGAGGACGGCCGTGATTTGGGTCGTACAATATTATATTATAAGACAACAATTATAATAATTATAACACTTGAGAGGTGCAGCAATGCAGTATAATAATAAATATTATTATAGTTTCTATATTATTACACGCATATCATACACCTAATAATATTATGCTCGTATAATATATTATTATATTATATTATATTATGTTATAGTACGATACGATATCCAAATGGTGACGGAGTAATGGAGATTTCATTGTCATAACCATTTTGTTGAGCGTAAGTTATGGCACCATGGTAGTCGGAGCGCAGACGGTCGCGGATAACGCCGCGCAAATTGTATTTCGCAACGACGCGGTCGCATTCGATTTGGCGAGATCAAATCGTAAAGACGTTTTTCGCTCGTTATTTATCATTCGCTCGTCGCGTGCACACACACACACACACACACACACACGCATAATATATATGTATACGAATAATGGATATAATATATATAATATATATATATCATATTCAACAAATAAATAAAAAACATTCACTATACGCACTACAGTGATCCCATTGAAAAGCAAGAATAAAAATATTCGGCAAAAACGCGTTCGTTCGGAAGGGTTGGCGTCGTGACCGGAAAACGATTTCGTACAAATAGAAGACGCTGTATACAGCGCAAGGCGATTATCTTATCGCCGTGCAGTAATTTTCTCGACGGATTTGAGTATTTTTCGAAAACGTTTTTTTATTTTTTTCTTACATTTTCCGAAGTCATTACAACTACAACTACCTTCGTCTTTGGAAGAAAATATGGGGTTTTTTTTTTACCTCATGGTTTTTATCATTATCGTTTTAAGTTTACAATAAATGAGAAAAAAATATCATCTCGCGTGTAATGTTGGTAAAAAAAGTTTTGTTTTCATCGCCGGCGGCGGCCACTTAAAACTATAACCATATACTTTAATATATACCTTGCCATACACGCGTAATAAAATTGATAACCATCGTGTTTCGTAGGTATGTAATATAATTATTATGCACAGGTACGCATACATAATATCATACAAATGTGCACAAGTTCTAACGCAGCCCGGGACGAACATGGCCGACGGTCCGATGGGTAGCGGTGATAATATTCCTCTAGGAAAAATCTTCAGTGCCACGGTCACGTAGACTCCGACCTCACGAAACTTTGTATTTTAAAGGATTATCGAGTGACGGTACACGAAACACGCGCACACTCACTGACACACTCATACACATAATATATATATATATATATAAATCCGCAGGTTAGGTTTGTACTGTTAATATCAGACGACGCCTCAATAATAATAATATGATACAAGGCGATTCTCACCAAGCATGCTCTGCCCATTTTCCTCCATAAATAATGCAGTGAATATCACGTGTCATTATTGTCAAAATTTGATTTTTGGAGTTTATAGTTACCTATACTTAAAAACCATAATTTTCAAATTCTTGGTATTTGTTGTTCCATACTTAAGGAGTGTGTTCTGTGAAGACAAGTTATTAAAATTTTTATACTATGGAAAATAATATAATATTGTAGGTAGTTCTTATAAATGGATATAAAAAAATAGTACAAAATAACTGCAGTAATATTATCGGATCTAGTAATATTGTACTAGGACCATTTTTCATGAATTATAAATTATCTAATATCATCATAGCCATATAATATCTTACGGTATAAAAGGGAAGACTTTGTATCAGCGCACTACAGTACTTAAGTAAGAGTAGAACAAGATATTAATCTCAATAATTTTAAAATACGGTACCTATTTAAGTGTATTGAAAAATGACGGCAGTAGTTAGAGTTTGAATAAACGCGTTATTGGAGATAAAAAAACAGAGGCGAGCACACCTTGGTGAATCACCCTGTACATTATTAATTTTATTACTATCGAGACGCCGCCGTCGGATATTAACGATATTTTGCCAGGTGGCGCTTTAAATTTGACGCGTCCGCCGCGGCAATGATTTTATTAGCTCGAGACCAGGCGAATTGCCCTTCCGGAAATGAGAGAAACGTGTTTGTTTGAACAATAATTTCCTGTTTTGCGGTTACGGGGCGGTTGAGGCCGTTCGCTAGTGCGCGTCCGTCATCGCGTCGCCCGCGGGACGGCCGTCGATAAAACGCGACCACCGCCCGTCCACTGGTCCGCAGCCGCCGGCGTGGCATTACTCCGATGCGATCGAAATCATTTTCGGTAACCGCGGAGTATCCCGACACGGACGGGGTGCACCCCCCGGGGAGGTGCAGTTATCGTAATAATTTTGACGGTTTTTCACCGTATCTCTATCATCGTTTTCCCCACCTCGCGGACGACGCACGCGCGACGTTTCTCGAACGGTTTGCTATAATAATAGCCGAAACGAACGCCGTCTATACTGTCGCCAGCGGTGTCGCAAAACACCTTATCTTCGTTATTAATATTATGATGATTCGTTGGTATAATGCTCGAGTCCACCCTGTGACGTTTTTAAAATTTTTTTTTCGTTGTTTCATTTCGTTTAAAAATGTTATTCGAAAATTCTCAACACACGAGAGATGCCTTCATTTTTCGTCCGGTGATTTGGCCGACGTTATCGCCAGTTAATGGGAGCGTAGGAACATTTTTAATTAAAACGACCTTTTTTTTCGCTGAGATCTCCGAACCTTTGGGTCGCGTGATTCGTTTGCCGCTTCACATTTTCGATCGGCGAGATCTAAACGTGCTCAGCGTATTCACAATATATTTGTGTCACATCGATTCACCTCGAAATATTAAAACGATATTAACGAACTCAAGCTTTATTTGGATAATTCAATCTCTCCATCGGCCTAACTGTCATTATTAGTAACGATGAGATAAGTCATAAGTGTACATAATGAGCGCAATC